>JAPYZJ010000077.1:0-89649 GCA_030522765.1 Ophioninae sp. B BG-2022a
AGAGCCTTACATTTTATTTCGTTTTTTTTTTTTTTTCTCTTTTCCCTCTCGTCAGTCCGCCACGGAACTTTGACCAACGTTGGTATATAGTTCTGTGTACAAAGCTCGCACAGTTCGTGTGAGTTGGCGCGCGCGAGGGAGAGGGACGATCCGAAGTGAAGGCAGCGCCGAGTCGCGATTGAAAGTGCGCACACACATTCGTGCAGCGAGTACGCTGGTGTACGGATCAACGGTGCGATCGTATCTGAGTTTTTTGTGCCTCCTCCCCTCTGCACCTCCTCTTGCCCTAGTGCATTGGGAGGAAAAAAAAAACAAGTATTCTCCAGTCGAAGTTTCGCGTCCCGCATTAATACACGCTCGCAACACGTGTGTAAGCCAAGTTCTCTCCATGGTGCACAGTTGCTCGTCCACTCGTTGCATTGTGTCCTTCGGATCACGGTTTTTGGTGGTGCCTCGCAGCGTGAATTGTCTTGGCTAGCGAACGGCTTCGCGAAGACGGTGGGGGCGACGGCGAAGAAGACGGAGGGGAAGAGACTAAGAGAGGGAGAGCCCAGCCTCGTTTTACTGAGGGGTCTTCTTGGGTGTCGCAGAGCTATGGTATTCGTCTCACTCGGCTGAAGCAGAGGTGTGTCGGAAGCGAGTGGGAGAGAGAGAGAGAGAGAGAGAGAGAGAGACAGAGGCTGAGCCTCTAGAGTGCCAGTGTTACACCCCGTGCTCAGTGTGTTTTCGATAAAGCGTTGGTTACAACTTTTGAAAAAGAACGAAGACGTTTCATAGTGTTGGTGAAATTCAGTTGGATTCTTGACCACGAAGAAGAAGGTTGTAGGAAAGCGTGGAGCGTCGCGAGTCGCAGACTGGAGGACTTCCTGGGGATCGCAGGGACCCCACCAAAAGAAACTATCGTCGTAGGAAGCGTCCGGACGTGCATTAAGAGGGAGAGAGGAGAATCGCGGCGGAGGGAGAGTCGCGCGTGGCGTCTGGAGTAGCTCCAAGAAGCGTACGAGCCTGGAGGTCCCCCCTAAAGATTCTCATCCTGACCCAAACAAGCCCAAGCAAAAGCGAAGTTTACCAGAAAACTTGGCGAGTGTCGCAACAAGACCGCGGGTAGATGAGGGAGAGCCAAACGAAATCTAGCAAAGTGAAAAAGGTCCGAAGGGCAGTGCCAAGCTTAGGATACCGAGGGTAAATGAAGGAATTGCCCTGGGACCATCCCGAGCTTCCTTCAGTTCGAGTATAGTATGCGCGGTGAAGTGGGAGTGCTGTCGAAGTGGTGGAACTTGCGGTGATTCAGTGTCAAAGATATATCGTTCAGAAGATAAGCGTGTAGTGACCGTTGCGCGGCCGCGACGGGCCCATGATGGAAGATAGTCAGCTGTTGATGACCGAACTACTGCCGAGCTTGACGACGGGAACTACGACCACCGGGAGTAGCAGGGGAGGCTGCACGACCCTCTTGCAGCACAGATCCGGTCACTATTATCACTTGCACCAGCCTCATCTGGCGCTCACTGGCTCATCGTACAACAACGGCACGCTGCCGCTCAAAAATCCGGCCCATCATGCCGGCTGTGTCGGCGATAATGGCGGCACAGCCGGCGCTGGTGGAGGTGGCGTTGGAGGACTCGGTCGCCGTTGTAACGGCCTCGACAGGGACGGCGATTACACGATGGACGGTAATTCCGGAAACTGCTACAACTCCCTGAACTGCCGGGATCGTTACGGCGAAAATACCGATCTTACCAGTTACCAGCCCAACGGCCAGGGTATCTCGAGGCTACTTACGGATCTGTGCAAACGATCGAGTCCTCCGGTTAGCAGTACACACGTTTCCTGCCTCTACCCGGAAATCCTGGCGCTGATATTCAGTCACTTGGATGTTAGGGATAAAGGTAGAGCGGCGCAGGTTTGCGTGGCGTGGCGCGATGCTGCTTATCATCGTTCGGTATGGCGCGGCGTCGAGGCACGGCTTCACCTTAGGAAACAAGCCCACGTCCTGTTCGCCAGCTTGGTGAAACGCGGCGTCAAGAGGGTTCAGATATTGTCGCTTAGACGCGGTCTGGGTGACGTTATCAAAGGCATACCCAATCTCGAGTCCCTCAATCTATCGGGTTGCTACAACGTCACCGATGCTGGTCTCAGTAACGCCCTCTCGCAGGAAGTCTCCTCACTGGTCGAGCTCAATCTGTCCCTTTGCAAACAAGTCACGGACGCCTCGCTCAGTCGCATAGCTCAGTACTTGAAGAACCTGGAGTCATTGGAACTAGGAGGCTGTTGCAACATTACAAACACCGGGCTTCTGTTGATAGCGTGGGGCCTCAAGAAACTCAAGAGACTGGATCTACGAAGCTGCTGGCACATATCGGATCAGGGAATAGCGCATTTAGCTGGACTCAATCGGGAAACCGCAGACGGCAATCTCGCCCTCGAACATCTCGGTCTTCAAGACTGCCAGAGACTCAGCGATGAGGCCCTCAGGCACGTCGCCGTTGGATTGCCAGTACTAAAATCCATCAATCTATCCTTTTGCGTCTCCATCACCGATTCCGGACTCAAACATTTAGCCAAGATGCCCAATCTTGCGGAACTGAACCTACGCTCTTGCGACAACATCTCGGACGTTGGTATGGCCTATCTGGCTGAAGGTAACAGCCGCATATCGTCTCTGGATGTATCGTTCTGCGACAAAATCGGCGATCAAGCGCTCGTCCACATCTCCCAGGGCCTCTTCAACCTCAAATCACTCTCGCTGTCCGCTTGTCAGATCAGCGACGAGGGCATATGCAAAATCGCCAAGACCCTACACGACCTTGAAACTCTCAACATCGGGCAATGCAGCAGAATCACCGACAAGGGACTCAACACCATCGCCGAGAGCATGAAACACCTCAAGTGCATCGATCTCTATGGATGCACCAGGATAACTACCAGTGGTTTGGAAAGGATTATGAAGTTGCCACAGCTCAGTTCGTTGAATCTTGGCCTGTGGCACGTGCGGTGATGCGCGCCTCGCTTTTTTACGGTCGTCACTCGTTGTCAATAATTGTCACGCGAACGGTTAGGCTAAGCACTGCTCTTTATTGTTCCCGGGTTTTTTTTTTTTCGGACCATTCGTCCCCGATTGTTCTTCGTTACTTTTTTCTTAGGGTTTCCGAGTCTAATGCACTAATTATCGCGAATTTCATATGTTTGGTCATTACCCGCGCCCAAAAAGAATTTAGTAACTTACTAGCGTTACGCGGCCCCCCAATTTGCTGATTTTTTACGGCAATCGGTGATCACGAGGGAGAAAAGCAAAGTAGTAAAGGGTCTTTTTGTCAGGGTCTGTAGCGAGAATTCAATCACATGCGAGTCATTTCGCTTTCTAGTTGTAGAATCTACGTTATCAGTGGACACAGGCCCGGTCACCGGAAAGCTGTAATCAACTATTTTCCTAGGGTTTTTTTTCTTTTGCTTTGCCAAAAGGCTTCCGAGGCTCCAATTGATCATTCCACACACGATGAAGCGCTTTTCATAACAATTAACATTCGTTGGAAAATAGTTGAAAGTAAGACTCGATCGTTTCTACCGCATCTCAAGGGAGGAGAGAAAGCTCTGTGCTTTTTGTTGGATCTTACTTAAGGGCATGACGAACATCGACATAACCTCACAAATTTTCGAAATCCGTTTTCTCGGCGTCGATTAACTTTACGGCAAAAAATCGAGCATCAATCTTTGTAGAATTCATAGAGACAGAAATAGATGCTTGAATTTTACGATAAAAATGTTTCGTCCTTTAGAAATTGCGATTTTTAAATTTCGACTATCTCTCATGTTTTCGACATGTCCTTAACGTTAGGAAAATCGTTATTCTTTTTTCATTGACTTTGGAACATATTCGAATGATTTACTGTTTTACCGATTATCTAAAGGTGCTGCTTAATGTTGGATTAAAGCTATAGGAAAAATCAACGTTGATTTTCCGCCCGGAAAAATTCGTAAGGTGCTAATTTTGTTTTTTTGAAAATCGAGAATTACCTTCCAAATTGCATGCAAGGAATCTACACTCGAGAAATATTGGAAAGAACCCAGTATTCTGCATAGCCCAATCTCGTTCACCCTCCCATTATTCGAAACTCTCGATCGCGTGATCCTCTTCCCAACGGAGACGAAGAAAAATGACCGCCGTGACCGTTAGACCTGCAGGGATTCCCCGATCTGCGAAAAACCAAAAACTGTTTGGGGTTTTCACACTTTTCTTTCCATCTCCTTCTAACCCAAACACATCCATCCGCTCTTTTAATCCCACGAATCGTGTTTTCTCTGATCAGTACCTCGTATAACCTCTCGCGTTTTAATCCTTCGACCGCATTTGGGTCCATTATGACCCAGCATGTTTTCTTTAATCGATTTCAAGCCCCTCATTGGAGGAATTTTTTGGGATTTAATTTTCGCTTTCGGCCAAAAACAAAAATTTTGCGCCATAAAATATGAATAATTCACTGTAAAAAAAAGTCCACAAAAAAAAAACGAAAAAATGCATATTTACCGAGATACGACGGTTTAAAAAAACGCTTTGGGTCGATCGGACCCTGTATGCATAAATCGATGGCGGAAGTGTGCAGTCGAAGGGTTACAGACGCATAGAAAATCGACATAATCTCACAAATTTTCGAATCCAGTTTTCTCAGACAAAAACCAAAAATCAGTTTCAGTAGAGCACAACGATTTTATTTTACGTTTAAAATGGTTGATCTTGAAGAAAACTCAGTTAAAAAATTTCTTAAAGATCGTTCGATACATCCGAGAATTTTGAAAGATACTTTTGTAAATGCGTCGTTCTTCGAGGTGAGAAAAAAGTCCAGTGTGCGCAGCGATACTCTGGATAAGTTGGATCGAGTACACACGTATACATACGTACATATGTGCACATATGTATGTATATACACACATGTACATGTATATACAAACATACCGATAAAAATAAGCGTTATAAATTAATCGTTCCTACCTCGTTTGCAAATTACCGTTAGTATTGCATTTTTCAATTATATCCGCGTAAGCAATCATCCCCCGATCCCTTGCCCTGGTCCTCGTCCGTTCTACGGATATTTTTAGTGCATCCAGCATTGTTTTACAAACCCCCATCCCCCTCATGGGATTTCGTTTTTCCTTCGACACACAAGGAAATTTGTACAGCGGTACCATTTTTTCTTTTTTTTTTATAATGCAACGACGGATGATACGACAGTTATTTTTATTATTATTATTATTATTATTATTATTATTATTATTTTAAATGATATCAATAAGATCCGTCTCGTGCGGTTTTGTTTGCTCATATTTTTTACGAGAGAAAAAAATGTGATAAAAATGTGGGTACGTCGAAATTTTTATCCACCCGTCCCCCCTCTCATCCTTTGCCACTGTTTTTAGCTCTCTGCTACTGACGGAATCCCGACGGATTGATATCTTTTTTCCAGAAAATTTCGAGAATCGTTCATGTCAAAAAGATTTTTTTTCATTGACTACCGAGACAATTGTTATTAATAGAGTTTTTTTTTTAATCGAATCATTTCTAATTCGATTTTTCGGAAAAATGTGATATAACAGTTTTTTTTTTTTCCAAAATCGAGCGTTATTTCTGATTTTTTTTTTGGCGGTTGAACGATCGACGAGCGCTTGACGAGTGTACCGGAAATAAACAACGAATTTTCCTTGGCATTATGTAGACAAAACCTGTGAATATTCGGTTGTAAATGGAGCGACGAATGAACGAGTAATTTTTTATGTTTCTTATTATTATTATTTTTATTAACATTATTATTATTGTAATAAAATAGTTATGTTTTTCGTCACTATTGCTTCATTTTAATCAAACTTTGTTATCATTATTACTATTATTATTATTATTATTATTATTATTATTATTTTTGGCAAAATGGTGAAATTGCGAGAGAAAAAAATTGCGTAATGCGGTTGGGGGCACCAATCGAGAATAATGTTTGCGTCCCTCTTGCTCGCGTCGAAAAGCGAGAACATAAATGAAGAAAAACGTGTAAATGATTTTGTATTTACTCCCTCATTCTTCGCGACAACTATATATATTTGTTGATTCGACACGCTCGATTTAAAATGCGTTATTGAATCGTAAAAATCGTGTTGAATTGTTGATACTGCGATTTAACAATAAACGAAGAAAAAAGATAAATATCTCCTTACTTTATTTGCGAGAAAAACAGGGGAAAATGATAATTTCGTATTTAGCTTTAAGAATTCTTAATTTTCGTAGCGTAACGAGACGAAAAATCGAAAAAAAAAAAACGAAGTGACGAAAAACAGGAGGAGGAAAGGAGAATGAGAAGGACGGGAGAAGGGAGTATGGAAATGTTGCTCGCTCGCACGAATGGAATTCTTTTTCGTCGCGATTTCGTTGATTGCACGAAAAAAAAAGTGGCCTTATATCAATGACAAAAAAAAGTCAAAGATTTGCTGGTTTTTTTTTTTTCACTTCGAGTAATGAACGGGAAGACAGGAATTTTTGGGGACACATGCGCAGGGGCTGTTCCATTTAAATGATCGTTTTACGAATACACGAATACATTTTTTCGATCGATTTATCGCAAGTATAAATTCAATTGAAAATTAAATAAACCTTGAATTTTCGGTGCTTATAGATTCGTTGATGGGAAGAATTTTTTTAATGCAAATTTTTTCAGAAAAACGAAAGAAGATTTTTGAGGAAAATTCGAGGAAAGAAATGAAAAAGAAAAAAAAGAAAAAAAAGAAAAATTGTAAATGAATAATTATAGGACGATAAAAATGTTTGTCAAATAATTTTTCAAACGAAATTCGAGAAGATCGCCTATCGTCGATATTGATTTTCTCCTGGAACGACCCCGTGCATTTTTTTTGTCACGACGTACATTTTCCGCTCGTATTTTTTATCCACTTATTTTTCTCCAGTTCAGGAATATTTCTTTTTCAATATTTACAATCTTTCAATAATACTTGCGATCTATTTTTCGTTGTACTTTCTTCTATTCGTCGCGTTTTACAATTGTGAGACAAACCGAAGAGAAAGAAATGTTGGAAAAAAGAGAGAAAAACAAAATAGAAATTGTTGATTTCCGGTAGAATGACACGTTCTGACGAGCGAACATGTGAAATATAAAAAAAAACATTAATTTACAACGGAAGAAAAAAAAAGGCGAATTTCGTGTTCCAAATTTTTGTGATTTTCGATTCGTTCGAGATTTCTTTTTCTCCTCTCTTCCACCCTCTCTGTCTCTCTGGAAATCGAAAAGAGAAAGTATCGACGATGCTCGAAATCTCGAAAGTTTTATTAGCTTGCTACTCGACTTAGCAAATAATATAATAATAATAATAATAATAATAATAATAATAATAATAATAAACAAATAAAAATGATAATAATAAGTTTTTTTGTTATCATTAGGGGAACTAATTGAATACTGATAGATCGTGAATGAAGATTAAGTAATTGACGAATCGAAATACTGTATCGGCTTGAATTTTTTTTTTTCACGTTTAAAGAAAGATAAAAATCGGTAGTTAGCTAAGGCACGATTGGCCATTACTCATCCAAAATTCCACACTCGCGTGTGTCCGATAAACGTTGATATAAAAAGCAAAAAATAGCGATTTTTTTCAATCGACGAAAAGAACGAAACTCGTAGCGTCGAAAGGCGAAGAAGAAAACAAAATCGTGGAAAACATGGTACTATCGCCGTAAAGGATCGAATGAGGTAAAAGCGAAAAAAAAAACAAAAACAAAAAATAGCATCGAAAAGACCTTTCGACTGCATAAATTCAATCCTGTAATATTTTTTTGTGTACAATTTCTTGTTGAAATATATTATTTTCATAAATATCCTACAGTATCTTTTTTACCTTCTCCTTGTGTAAACAATTGTATTGTTATTTTCGTAAAATTAACAATCGAATTAATTTTTTTACAGCTGAGTAATTTTGCGGTGTATTATTTTTTCAAATTGTTAAATTTTTTCAAATTGTAAAAATTTTTCAAATTGTTAAATTTTAAAATTTATTTATCATTATTTTTTCATGTTTATTATTATTATTTTTGCTGTGCTTGTGTTGTAATATAATAGTTATTTTTTCCGACACTTTTGCTTCACTGGAATCAAGCTTTTGTCATGATTGCTATCTTTTTCGATAAATAATAATTGCTATAATTTAACGCTTTTTGGAAAATTTTCCGTTTGTTTGGATTTTCTTCGTTATCGTACGATTACGCGATTAAAATGGCCTCGCGCGTTATAAACATTCCGTAATAACACGATTTTTGTTTTTACTTTTTAAATCTCGATTGGTTCGCCATCAATCGTGGTCAAACCGGTTTTTCCGTTGAATTTATATGAGCCTTCGTCGCACACGCGTGTTCCCCGTGCACATATACGCTTTCAACATTTCCGAGATTTCACTCGAATTATTATATTTGTTGCCGAAAAATCTCGATCGAAAAAAGACAATTTAAAAAAGAATGTATTTTGATGTTGCAAGATTTGAGCATTGTCGTTGCGTCGGGCGAGCAATTTCCGGTTGTGAAATATAAGCTTCCAGCACGAAAATTTATCACCGAAGTTCGTATTTTTTCAAATGAATTATATTTTCTTCATTTTGTTTATCATCTGGGCTTTGTTTGTCCGTTTCCAATTTCACCTTATTAATTCAGATAATCACGTTTGCCAGTACTGAATTATTTATTTATTTAGTCACCGCATTATCATAATTTAATACATAATTTATTCGTTACATAAATTTTCATATTTAATTTTTTATTGTAATTCGTATTTATTTTATTTATTTATTTAATTGATTTGCCATTTGTTTGATATTGAATTGTTTTCGTTGATTAATCTATTTATTAATTCAACGACACGCCCATTTATTTGTTTATACCTTGAATTATTCGTTATATCTTATTTCCCATCTAATTTATTTTTTATATTTTATTGCATTAATTTTTGACTGTATTTATTCGATTAATTCAATAATTGATTTACTCATCCACTGAATTATGAATAATCCTACATTCATTGTACTCACGATATATAATTTTATTTATTTCTTCAACTAATTTGTTTGCATTATTAATATAATTATTTCATTGATTAATAAGTTATCGTACTCAGTTATTTATTTACTTATTTATTCCCTCAATTATTGATCGTTCTACATTTACATTAGTCGTGATAATTTAATTTACATTTTTATTAACTTGTCGTATTTTGTCGATAAATTCCTTTGGATCATTTATAATAATCATTATCAACATTCATTGTATCAATTTTCATATCGATTTTTATTTTCGTAATTAAAATTTCCGGCGGCTCAACTCTTCGGCAAAAATCGCTCGATTTTTCGTCTTGCCTGTACCGCGAGAAACGCCTGGCAAATATATATATATATATAGTCTCGCGGAGTGTCTGGGCGCTCGAGCCTTCGAGCCATCGGATCGAAGGAACACCGGCCAAGATATTGGGAGCAGCGGGCGAGCGTCCGATGTACGGCAACAGGATGCGGCAGCGTAAATTCTTCCCGCACGTTTTTGCCCCCCACCCCTACCCCTACGCCCCTCCTTTTTGTTTTTTCGTCCTCGATGCACAGTTGCGAAAAAAACCTGATAATCGAATCAACGATCTCAAACTAAAAAAAAGTGCATTTTTTTAAACTAATTTTCAGTCACAAAAAAAAAGTTGCATCAACCTATCGGATCGACGTATTTTCTTTTCCACGTACTTTTCGTTCGTTTCGCTCGAACGAGGAAACTGAAATGTTGAAAATAAGAACGTTGGACAGGCCAACAAGAGTAAATTTCGTACGTCTCTGGAATACGTTGGCTTGAAACCCTTTCGAGGGTGTACGAACCGTAAAGACACACACATACATATGCGTATGTAGGATAGTGAGCGCCACCCTACGTTAGGTGCGCTATTGTAATCGATTCGTGATGCAGAGGGGTTGTCTTGAGCTGCTCGACCATGTCTCCCCGTAGAGTACCCCTTTCTCATTGTTGGATACTTCCATAGTTATCATTATTATTATTGTTGATTCTTCGGAATTATTATTATTCCTTCTGTGTTATTTTTTCGTTACTGTTGTTTTTGTCGTTATTATTATTATTGCTGAGTTCAACACACGTATTCAGATTTTCATGCATTCTGAGCTGACGATTCTCCAGCCCGAACGGAAGTAAAAAATGCGATAATGTAGCGTTCGTTGATACACTTATTTCCTACTGATTTTCGAAGAAAAATAATGTCACTTTTTATAACTGCTTTAATCGTTAACTTTTTGTTACACAACTTAATACGAAACGTTTCTAATTTGCGTACAAATAAATATTCAATCGATATTTTCGAGCACAATTAAATCTTTTAAGTAACCCTGATTTTCGTCAACATAACCGAAACACTCAACAACTCTTCAATCTGTTTTTATGGAGAGGAAATCACGAATACTTTTGAAACATCGTGGTTGCTTAATTTTTATTCAGAATGTGAAATTTAATTCATTTTATTTTATTCAATATGGTCTTCAAATTGAAGTTCTTCAAATTCGAAGTTGTCGTCAATTTAATTCATTTTATTTTATTGAAATTAAATTAATTTTACTTTATGCAATACGCTCTTCAAATTCGAAGTTGTCGGAAACGGACGATGCGCGAAAGCTCCGAATTTTTTAGAAACGACAGAATTCAACTTTGAAAGAATAAAAAATAACTAAACTTTGGATGCAGAAAAGTTTCTCCTAATTGGATCTTTCTTTTCTTTCGTTTTATGATTTTCGTGTAAGCGTTTTTTTTCTAAATGACAGGATACGGAAGAAAACTTACTCAAGAGAATATTGTGAATTTAATTATCTTCGCTCCGATATAAAGAAATTTTATCAGTATTTTAATTATTGTTTTTATTATTATTGCGAATAGGCACACACGCATTTGCAATAACAACAATAATCACACATTCATCCTCCAATCATGAGTGCCGCTCGTCCACATTGGTTGTAGCACATGCAGTAGACACGAAAGCAATAAAAGCCAGACGCTGCAATTTCTCGTAACGCGATCGTTCTTATTGGGATACTTATAAAGTATGTACACGTTTGGGTATTCTCTGTACAACGGGAGAAGCAGCGCTTGGCACAAGAGCTTTCGAAGTCGCTGCTTCGTTCTCTCATTTATTGTCCCGCCGAAAGAAGGGTCAAATTATTACCTTGTCGCGCGTGTATTAATAATGTACAGAGCGTTAGACTACCCGACGAACTTCGAAGAATCGCTTGAGGTAAAAGACTTGGCCCAACGTCATAGTGAACAAGATGGAAGCCTCGAAAATCGACCATAGCACAACCCGGAAGTTGGTGCTCTCGTTGATGGACCGATGTATTCTGTCCCGTACCTGCCAAACGACAAGTTGCACGAATGTTTCAGTTTTCCTTGCCAGATCACAAATAACCCGTTTATGTTTTAATTATTGTTTTTTATCGTTTAACATTTCCTACCTGCATGTATTCTTGCTCGCTTTTCACGTTGCGTAGACTGGAGCTAAGATCTTCGATCATACTGTCCAAACTAGCATCCGTATGCTCCTGAGCTGCTTCGCCGCCTTCGGCCTTCTCATGATCGCTCGTCACCTCTTTCGGCGGGTCGCCCACGTGCATCCGGAACATGACAACCTTGGGCGTCAGCGTACTCTTTTGATTGCTGAAGCAGTAGGTATACTCGCCCTTTACATCCGCCGCGAATGTGTACTTTCCGATAGCCTCTTGCTTGCCTTGGAGTCTAACAACACCGTCAGGACCTACCACCCTAACGTCTATGTCCAAAAAACCACCTTCCGCTATTTCAAACGTAAGACCTGTGGAATTCAAATCTCTTGAGAAATCGATCAGTTTGGATTTGCATTGGAGATACAGAGGTTCGGGAAACGTTCGCTATGATTTTCGGAGGAATTTCCAGTCAAGATAACGTTGGTTGGAAATTTGAGAATGAGTAGTAAATGTCGTTGGGAAAGAATTCAGACTTACTCATTTTTGTGCCGGCCTCTACTCTCTCGAAGTAACAAACCTCGGCATGCGCGTCTACGGTTACGGTGTAAGCGTCAACCTGGCTGTAGAGAGTCAGCAACAGGATCGGCAGAAGATATATCCCCATTTTTTAAAAAAGAGGTTATGTGCGATTTTTCCAATGACTCTTGTAATAACGCTACGAAGAAATCGGCGGTTCGCTATTTCTTCTTTTTATTTTAAACGTATATTGTTCCGAGTTTTATCAGATGAATTCTAGCGTGGAGTTACCGGACGTTTATCACAAGTGTTCAACGTCCTTTTGTCAATTGCGATGAGCGTAGCCGTATGTGAGGGACGGCTTGTCAGCACCGCGATGAAAGCAATAACGCCACGTTCTTCGGTTTGTCGTCACCTCAAGGCGAAGTTTCGGAGAGCGACGTTTTGAGCTGAGATGCGGAATGGCTCTGGACACGATGCGCCATGACCAATCAGCGATAAGCAATATTCAATGGGAGCTCGGAGTATTCCCATTAGAATGAAGGAGTGAAGTTCCCATTGGGTAACGATCATCGCTCGTCCTTATCGGAGCTATGGCGGGCGGTACGGCAAACTTCGTTATCTGTGGCTAACGACAGCCAATGAGAGATGTCCTTTCTTCTGTGATTCGGACGGCAATTGGCTGTCGCCAGCTACCGATAACGGAATCTATCGATATATATTAGGTTAGAAAAAAACTGTTCTGATTACCGATTTTTGTACTTCAACTCTTCACATGTTTTCACGAAAGTTTTTTCCACCGTTCCCTTATCGCGTTTATCCTTCCGTAGTCTAACCTCCACAGTCCACTTTCCAGGGGAATCTATTTTTTCAGTGGCAATACTAGTTACGTGAGAACGGTGCTTGAGGTGCCCGACAAAAATACTTTTACCTTATATTCGGCGGGTCATTTCGATGCTACCCGAAAGACAAGAGAAACATTTTTTAAATATTCACCCTTTGACACCTGACAATTTGTTTCTCGGACTATATGGCATTCGTGAAATGGTTAGTGCAAAAAAAATCACCAATTCTCCAATGTTTCGGCTGCTCCGAAATTGCCGGTCGAGCAATCCGTAGAAAAATCAGTATTTCACGCTCTTGGTAAGTGTGACCTACTTTGACTATATTTTTTCGCAATTCAGGGCGTTTCATTGAGGTTCGTTTCGGTTCGCCCTTTTTACATTGAAGGTTATTCAAGCTTCGTTTATTCAGTAGATCAGCCGTAAATTTGGCTTATGCCTCGTACGAATCGACCGATGGATCCAATGTGGCAAACGTTTCAAAGACTGCACCGATTATCATCATGCATGGCTTGTTCGGCTCGAAAAACAATTGGAACACTCTGGCGAAGGTCATACATCAGAGAACAGGTCGCAAGGTACATACTCTGTTTTTGTGCTCATCCCAATACGTGACGTCTCTATCTGCATCCAAACCGAAAACGTATTTTTCAGGTGATAGCCATAGACGCGAGAAATCATGGTGACTCGCCGCACTCGCCCACAATGACATACACCGAAATGGCCAAGGACATTCTGAAGCTCCTGGAAAGTCTGGAGAATGACAGTGCTATTTTGGTGGGTCACAGCATGGGTGGATCGGCTATGATGTGCACCGCCTTGTATCATCCTGATTTGGTAGAAAAGTTGGTTGTCGTAGACATGTCACCAGTGCGGACGAGCAACAGCCTATCAGCTATGAGCCAAATATTCGATGCATTGTTCACTGTAGAATTCAAGAGCGGGCTGAGTCTGTCAGAAACCCGAAAATCGGTCGATCGCCAGCTCGCGAAGAGCATTAAATCGGATACTCTTCGACAGGTATGTTTTCAATAGCATGTAGTTTTCTTATTCATTTTCTTGAGAATCGCTTGCGTTTATTTTTAGAAAGTTTTTGTTTTAAACATTATTCCTATTAGCATAGAATGTATGCGAAGTGAAATAGAACGAGAATCCAGTTCGAATTTTTTGATAATCTTTTACGAATTTAATGATGTTAAAATTACTAAATGTTGGTTGGGGGATCTTACGTTTCGTACTTACCAACGTTACGACATTCTTGTTTTATTTTGAATTTCCCGCCATCACGAGGAATCCTAGACGACTATCTTGTTTAGTACAAACCTTCGACGCCAGAGCTCCTGAAACGTCAGGCTCCAGGGACGTTATCAAACTCCAAGAGTTTCTTGACAATAAAAATTATCAATACCTTAAAAAAACAAAGATAGACACCGTATAAAATGAAAATCTTCTACCACGTGAAAAATACGCGTGATAGAGATAGCTGAAATTTTGATACCGAGATTTCTGAAAGATTAACCACATTTAACGGTTAACAAATGATAAAGCTGTGCATTCTCTACGCCTACAGCATCTCATGCTCGATTCTTTTCTAAGCGCCTAAATCAGACATGAAAAATATAAGTTTGATAAATGCGGGAGAGTTGGTGAATTTTTAACAGCGATTTCTCAAAGATGAAACATTATTATCGTAAAATGAAAGCATCGACCTCTGTGCCTGTGAATTTTACAGAGACTGATGCAAGACTTTTTTTATTGAAACCTTAATCTCCGCTGAGAAAATGTATTTCGAAAATTGATGAGGTCATGTCAATCTCCTGTATGCCCTCAATAAAAATAAACCTTAATTAAATGAAAAACCGACGCACGGTTAAAGATAAAATGACGACGTGTTTTTTCAGTTTTTGTTGATGAACCTTGTGGAATACGAGCCGAGCAAGTACAGATGGCGCGTCAATCTGCCCGTCCTTGCCGAAAACTTTGCGAAACAAATTGCGAAGTTTCCGGAAATGGGGTCGAGCAGGTATGACGGCCCAACATTGTTTATCGGTGGTGGGAATAGCGATTACATCAGGAGGGAAGACCATCCTAGCATTCAAAAATTGTTTCCCCTAGCGGAATTTCGTTACATCGCCGGCGCTGGACACTGGGTGCAGTCGGAAAAACCCGCTGAATTTTTGGACATGATCGTCGGCTTTATAAATACAAAATAACGCTCGAATAAATTCGAAAAATATGAAATATAGAAAGATTTTTAAAAACTAGGAAATTTGTATATTTGCGATGTTCCAGTGGATGATCGATAGAAAAAAATAGTTTTCCATAGCTGGAATGGAATTTGCTGAAAAATCAGCAAGGGTGAATAAAAATGACGAACGAGAAAAAAACAACGTTTATTCCAGTTTTCTACCCCTTAAAGAAAAATCATCTACTTCGTCTTAGGAACCCTTTGGGATCTCAGTCGTTCAACTGGTACTGCGGGATTCAGTTGCGATCGAATGGGAAATTGTCACTTCCCCGGTAGATAGATTCCCTTGAAAAGTGGTCTTCACTTCCGGTTTGCGCTTTCTCCGCTTGTGTTGACCCACTGAAATTTTCCCAGTATAAACACCTTTTTTATCTATTTTAATTTATAATTTTAAAAATCTGTCGCGATATTGACAATTCAGAGGCATTATCAAAACATTATTCATGTTGAAAAATTTCTCAAATTTTTCAACATGATTAAATAAATTTTTTAGGTAAATCTTTTGAACAAAATAAAAAATTTACCCGAAAGAAACATGAATCATTCAAACATTGAAAGGATTAATTATTTATCAACAAAAAGAAGGATCAATATTTGAAAAATTCAAAAAATTGATAATTTATCATAAACAAGCGTCAGTAATCTGAACATTGCCATAATTTACAGTTGACCAAAATAAAAGGTCACATCATTTTTAAATTGGAAAATTTGAAAATTAAAAACGAAAGCGGAGAAGAGTAATGAATTCGAAAAATTGTGTCGCACCTGCCGAAATTTGATTTCTTGTAATCTTCGCGGTTCTTGCGTCTCAACTCTTCGTAAGTCGTCGTTGTACCGGCGAACTTGTTAAGCGGCTCCATCGTGTAAAAGTCATGCTGTTGATCGCCTGAAAATTTTCATTTTGCGTCATGTTTTGGGCATGGTTCTCGCAATCGACGAAACAAATATGGAAATTATTTCAAATCGTAAGAACGTACTGTCGACATCGGAACCGGTGAAAGTATCAAAATCATTCGGTGACTGGTAGTCTTCATACGATAATTCGGGAGTCATCAACGAGGTATCTTCGGATGCCTCGAACGGTAAAGCGCCTTGTTCTTTGACCCTAAAAAACAATACACATAATTCGTTAGACTTAACATTTATTTTTATTTCGCACTTATATTTGTGAAATTTTACATTGAAGATTTAGATAGTAAATAAAAAATTCATCATTCAGATAACAGAAAACAATTGTATATTGACGTTCGGAATAAATTACAGAACGTTCAGATTTCAGATGAACTATTTTTTTCAACAATTAGACATAACAAATCACTATCATCCCAAAGTTCAAACTTGAATTCTGAATAAATAATTACAAAATTACAATCCTGACAAATCAATCAAAATTTAGAATGCAGATGAATCACGCCAAATTTGGATATTAGATCAATCTAAAAAAAAACATGTACAGATAAATCATTAATTAATGGGGTTAAAAAAAACATTTTTAAAAAAAGTTTCAAATCAATGGTAGAAATTCTGCGAGCTTATTGGTAAGGGTCAATTTATATTAGATTAAACCCTTTCACAGCGCTTCACATCATTATGAATACTTGTGGCTTCCAGTTGGATGCTGTATTGAGAATCAGCGTTATGCCGACGTTTCACAAATGTTACAGTCTGCATCATCAGGGCTGAGAGCTCCGATACTGTATCACATCTATCCGGAAACCGTAAGTTTTCATAATGGGTCAATTCAGTTAGATATCTCCTTCCGATATTTGTCAGCTTGATTGCGGCAGAAGCTCAGAGCTACGTGCTTTCTCCAGAACATCAGGGCAATCTTATCCAGAAATTCAGAGCTGTCTCATCCAGATTACTAGAATTCCCAAACTATCCATTTCAAAATACCACAACCTTATATCTGTTTCTTAAATGTTCAGGACGGATACGTACATTTGAAGTCTGCTTTGCTGCTGTCTTATCTGCTTCTGCGCGTTTTCGAACTGTCGCCTGAATTGGCCATCGGGCAGGTTCAAAATTTTTTGTACGCAAGAATATCTGTGTGATATCATGCCCCAGAGGGCTCCACAGCCGCCGATCACCATCATGCTAGGGATATAGCCAAGTTTAGGATGGGACTTGATGTAGCCATACTTAATCATGGCATAAGCTCCAGCCGCCCCAATCGCCCCGTACGGAATAATCTTCTTCACGAACCCTTCTCTGGTACATTGCCGGAAAATCATCATCTCTTCTGGTGACATTCGCATCGCTATTACCGGCTTGAGACAAAATACAGAAAACGAAAGAAAATTGAATAACTGCCAAGAAAAAAACACAATCTGTAAACAGGGAAGCTCTTTCGTCCATCTTTTTCACGATTAGAAATACGAGGAATATAAACCCAAAACATTTAAAGCTGAACATTTTTTTGCCCTTCTATTTTTATAATGAAAAGTATGAAAGTGAAATAATGAACAGTTTTTTCGGGAACGATTTCTTCGGACCTGTAAATCTTTTCGAATGATTTTTACGTGTTAATAAAATCGTTTTTTTTTAGGCAACAAAGTTTTTGATTTCATATTTGAAGTTTTTTTATCGATTGAACGTTTGCAAAGTTATTTTCTATTCGCGATTGACTCACACTATCCGGCGGTTGCTGCGGATTCGTATCGTTGCGAACATTGTTGTACATTTGTAATTCTTTCGTGTACGTTGTCGCTTTTCGTCGCTTCGGCTGAATTTCCACTCGTTTTGTGCGATTTTCAAAACAGCTCTCGCGACTTAACCTTAAAATTGTGCCGTGCGTGTAGCCGGTGAACGGGCTACTTGGTCGTCGCAGCGGAAAGTGTACAGTCGGACCGGAAGCTGCGACGAATTTTGATATATAGAATCGAAGAAATTTGATAGAAAATTATATCTGCAATGATGATGTGAACTATTCTGGAAAAAAGCTTAAAAAATGTCCATTCCTTAGTTCGGATGCTGCGTATAGGTGGTCTGTCACACCGGCATCTTCTGCGCTTATTCTGTATCAGGGCACTACCTAACCGGCACTACCTAACCCCTACCGTATATAAAAGCGCTACGATTTGTGTTCGTATTTTTGAGGTTTTTTCCTACAATAGGTAGATAGAGACAACAGGTTCTGTTTATGGATGGACGCTGACCGAAATAGAATCGGTTATTAAGAAAACGATTTTTCTCAAAGGATCGTTATCAAAAATTGATCTTTTCCTTGAAAAAAAAAAACGCTGATTCGATTAATCGAGAAAGAAATTTGGAGCGAGGCTGATGGAGCGCGTACGAAGCGGGAAATTTGCGTTGGGACGATATAATCGATTATTTTACATAAAACATTGACCATTTCGATTAATTTAAAAACGTCGCGCATCCCCACTCTGGTTTATTTAAAAAGCGAATAAGTTGATAAAACATATTCTGGTTTTAGTTACGTAAGAAAAAAATGAGGACGACAACACTTTGACAAAATGTTTACATTTCGAAGTGACTTTTTGCAGAAGCTACCATTTAATTCCGAATAGTTCTATTTAAAAATACATATTTGTCTAGATTTTTGTTGTCACGATTGTTAGCCAAGAGTCTATTAATTGATAGTAGATAAATTAATCATCCAATTTTTGTAGTGTAATAAACATGACATTTGTTGTATATCATTTTGAACAGAAAGTTGGCTCATTATAGATTTTTCATTGAGAAAAAAGTTACCTTGTATGCGTTTTTCAAAACTTAAACTTTTTATTGTAATATCTCGTACATTATTTGTTTATAATTTGCGTGTTATTAAAAAGTAAAACGGTGCATTTGATAATAAAAAATGACGCAAAAGAAAAATTAATGAGAACGGGGAAATGATTCTGAAAAATCACAAATAAAATCTGTTTTCAAAACAACAAGATGCAAACGGTGTAATCGCGGAAGGGAGGGGAGAGTGTAAGAGGGCGAATATATCTATATGCATATACTTAGGGTCGCGTTTAACCTCAAACGTGACGATCACCCAGCAATTCGTCGAGTCGGTGACGAAGACTCTTCAGCGGTTACGGCACCGACTATAAGTGAGTATTACTCCGTTTTACAAATAATAATCCGACAATTACGACAAATTATTCCAGCAATAAATAAAGAAGGGATTCGACTGAACGAATCAACCGGTGATCCTAACCTCTCTAGTTTCGATCTAATGTTCGGCTATTGCCAAAACACTGATTTTTCCAAAGCCTGAATGAAGTCTATCGATTTTTCAAAATTGTGTGTGTTCATTGGAACGAAAAAGTTCTTGGCGTTACTTAACCTTTCTTTTTCCGTCACACCGTTGGCAAAGAAGTGCGACAATGAGGGTGACACAGGTACTGTGGAAGCAGCACTTGGGTCGATTACGGAAAGTACAATGGTGGTCGCGAAGCAAAGTTCCTATTGAAGCAACCTCCGCAGAATCGGTTTTGCTTGCCCGAGGCTTCAATGTTGTTGAAGCCAAAGATGCCGTCGCACCACCGAAAGTAATACATCCACGGTATGTGCAAACTCGATACTCGAGTGAAACTCAGCGATTGGCAGTCGAGTAACAATTGAAATTTACCTGAGGCTGATATTTTGGGGAATTGAATTCGTTTGAGGTCTCTGCATTCGTTTGAATTAATTTGTGCTTATTTGGAATGGTTTGGGTTTGTTTAGACTTATTCACAGGGATGTAGGTTCGCACGGGTTCCTTTGAATTGGTTTGTACTTCTTTGAGATCAATTGGGATGGTTTAAATGTGTTTCAGCTTTTTTTGGATGATTTTGATGTCGTTATGTTCTTGTGAATTTGATCAAGCTTATAGAGATTTATGTGGGTTTGTTTAATCCGTTGTCGAAATGACCATTTTCAATCATTTTTATGTACACAAATTTGTACCAATGTAGACGAATTCCGTTCTCGAATGTTTTCTATTTTTTTACCCGCATCTTTGAAACTATGTAACAGGCTAATTTTCACTAAACAACGAATACATTTAAAAAAAGTTCTTTTATCGTAGTCTTAAAAAAAAGTGTCGTTTTACCTTGCCGGCTAACGCATTTTAACAAAATTTGCGTTGTAACTTGAACGTAAAATTCAATTTTATTAAGGTGTCATAAAAAAATCGCATTTTTCAAATGTCAAGCTTGCATTTGCCTTTCAATTCTTTTTATTGCTTTAGTACTAAGAAAAAAAAGCACTAATAGAGAAAACCCTTTATCATAAATTCCATTTTGTGTTTCAGCCTTGAGATACACAGTTTATTTCCGAGGCCTCTACCCCTCGATGAGACTCACCCAGATTGGAACGAGAGACCCCGTTTGGAGTACAAAGATCACAACGTTCTGCTCGATGGAACTGCTCAGGCTCAAGTTCTACTCAACACTGTCCGCATGAACGCTCTTCCGGAGAGATTGGACACCCTCCATGAGGAGCCTAATCCCCAAATTGACGAATTGATTAAACGGTGTGGATGATATATTTTCTTCTCGCGATGATATATTTTCATTCTTCGCAAATATTCTGCTTCACCAATATATATGCTTCTACAGTTTCATATACGCCTCACATATATTCGACGCGCATCAAGAAAAGCTGCCCAAGAAGAAGGATCCCCTCAGACCAGCGTTCAATTTTCCCAGGATTTACGGAATTCCTGATGTTCGAAAACTGTAAGGATGGCGAGTGACGAAAGCTTTTTCTGGTGTCACTTATTTTGAATTTATCTTATCGTCCGAAACTGCATAAACCTAGTTTTTTAATTATCTTTATTAATTTTTTGAAAAATGTAATTTCCTATCCATGGGAACTAAAAAAAAGCATTTTTTGTTATATCGCTTTTGAAAATTTATTTGTCTTAATATGGAATGGTTTTAATTACAATTGAAAATATTAAAGTTGTTCATTTTCATATGTGCAGCTGGTGGTTTATTTACGTTATGTTGCAGGCGAAATTTCTTACAGAAGGTTTTGCAAATTTGCGAGTTGTCCAGCGATCCCATTATTGGCAGGCAGCGCAAGATCATCGATGACGGACTGCTGCGCACGTACATAGGTCAATTCTCAATTTGAAAATTTCATTTCGGTCTCGTTTTTGGATTTCGAATAGGAAGTGAGAATTTACAGGATGTCTTTAATTTCAGAGCGAGGAAGGGATCTGTTGTACTTCGAGTCGACCGCGGACGTGATGCTGACATCGAACAAGCTCTTGACGCCAATGAGCTTGAAAAACGACGGATTTACCGACCCGTTGCCCGACATAAGACCGCTGGATCCAACTGTCAGTTTGAAGCCTGAGCACATTTACAATGTGGAGGATACTTATCGTACGTACAAATCGTTCAGGTTTTGCGATTATACGGATCGATACTGAATTATAATAAACAGAATAATTGGCATCGAAGGAATGTTAAAATAACGGAAAAAAATGGATTTTTCGATTCGACAGCGATCGCGACGGAATCACAATGGCTAAATCCTCATACGATCTTCCTGAGTTTCGACCCGGAAGTGGTGAAGAACTTGACGGAATTGCCGGTAACCGATGATCAGATATCGGCGCGATCAATGCTGAAATCGTTCGCGACTGCGGCCTGCTGCGCAAAGCTAAAGTTTGGTGAAGAAGTGATCGAATTGCCGGAGCCGATAACCGTTCAGTGCGTCCAATCAAACGGCAAATGGTTCGACTTTTCGGTATTCCAACTCAACACACTCGACATCGAGAGCGATCGAGGCGTGAGAAACATTTGGTGGTGCTCGCCTATGATAGAATTATACAGCAAGGCTGAGTACATCAGCGGTAGGCCCACGGTCGAGGGATATAACCCAGAAGTATTCCGAAAGCTTCTCGCCTTCTATAGAAACGTTTGAAATATCGCAATGGCCGATTGTCTTTTTGTACATAAAACGAGCGTGATTAAATAAGTGGAGATCATAACTTTGAACGTCTTTTCTTTCGATCCTCGAGTTTCTTTGTCAGGGAATTTTTTTTAATTGGCTATTTTTTAGGGTCTTATTAAAGTTTTTACAGAACCCCCGAGATTCACGCGAATTCTTTCGGTTCATTAAATTTTCGAAATACGCGTTTGATCATTTCAACGCTTGTGATTTCTTTCGCGTGAAAGTCATTTTTCAAAGTTACTATTGCGCACATCGCCAAATTTCACGAGCCTGAGTTTATTTCGAATCAAATATGTACAAGTCTCGAGCATAAAAGCGAAAACGTCTTCAAGCGCGATGACTGAAATATTTCAAGTAGACGGTTAAAGCCAGTATAGCCATTTCGAGAAGAATAATGAGAACGAGTACAAGTTTATTGGTGAGTACTCGCTTGTTAATCATTCGCATTATTTTCTTGGTAGTATCGAGCTCTTGATCGGTCTCGGAAAGTCGCGTTTTGGCACGCAGCAGGGTCTCCCTTTGACCTCCGAGGTCGGCTACAACTTCTCTCCCGATTTGCTCGGTCTCCACTGCCACGGATTGTGATCTCCTGACCGACTGCGCAGTCCGATCGAGAGCTGCGCGCTCCGCGAGTAACGTTCGCCGATTCTCCTCATCCCAATTCACTCCGTAACTCATTTTTGCCAGTCTTCAGTTCGCCAGGTTTCTTCTCGAGAATAATCGTTCCCGGCCTACCTCAGATCGTAGCGTTGTTCATTATTTGGATGAATTCCCCCTCGTCAACTGGAAAAGACAACACTGATTTTTAGCTGGTTTTGAATTTTTTTTATAATTCATTCGAAATCACTGGTTTTTTTTCCGTCTTTGTAACTCGTATTCCCAACTGGAGAAACCTAAACGGAAGCGTACTTTTTTTACGCAGTTGCGTCGAATGGTAGAGGTTTTTGAGTAGATAATATTTTAGAATTTTATGCAGTGTTGAATATTAAAAATGATCGAATAGTGATTATTAGCGGTTTGAGAATATTTATAATTAAATATATACGATTATTGAATATCATTTAATAATAAATGTTGATAACAATAAATATTCAATAATATTTAGAAAATCAATATTATTGAATACATAATATACTTGAACTTTGAATAGTTTAGAATATTGAATTGTTCCAAATAATGAACCTTCTGGAATACTGAATATTTAAAAATCTTGAATATTTTGAAATGTTGAATATTTCCGAATATTTTCGTGTTGTCGATATGTGCAAAATTTGAAAATTTTCAAATACCCTCATATTTTCAATTCGTACAGAAATTCTATATTTTCCTATATGTACTAAATACCCTGGAATACTGAATATTTTCGAATACTGGATTTCGTTGAATATACTCGAATATTCCTCGAACCCTTCATTCACCCTAATATTACGTTTCCAAATACTGGACATATTCGAATACTCAACATTTTTGGATACTGAATGCTTTTGAATATTGAATATATTCGAATTGGATATTTATAAAAATTTGTATATTCTTAGCATTTTCGAATCTTTATCGGTAAGGAAAAATTTTCGAATTCTGAATTTTTTCGGATATTCCATGTTTTTGAAAACTAAATATTTAAAAAAAACCACATATTTTCGAAAATCTTAAATTTTTTAATACCAAATATTATAGAAAACTGTATAATCTCGAATTTGAAGTATTTTCGAATACTGAATATTGCATAACTGCATCCGTCCTGATCAACATCGAATTCCTCGATCATAGCTTCCATCTCGTCCTCGCTCAAACGACAGTTCAAAGATTCGTTGATTCTTCGCAATTCTACGATTGTTATTTTGCCGCAAGCTGACCCGGCGCTGAACAATTTATACGCGTACTTAAGCTCATCGAGGGGATTTCGCTTGGCTGTTTTGTCGGCCACTGGAAAGGTTCGAAGGTGTCCGGATGAAGAAAGAAGCAAAGAGATCGAATCGACCTTTTGCTTAAGTGTACATACTAACGTAATAAAAGTCTTCGAAATTGATTTTATCCGTGTCACGTTTGTCGTAGGCTCGCATTATCGCGATCAACTGAGGCTTCTTAACCTCGAAACCGAGCGCTCTCATCGCCGCCTTTGTTTCGTAGTAATCTAAGTAACCATCTTTGTCCGTGTCCAATAACTCGAACGCTCTCTTAATTATCAATTTCTCGTCGGAGCTCAAGTGACGCACTTCCTTTAACGAGCTCGTCATATCGGACATCAACGGACACCTCCACAATTATTTCGAATTTTTCGATATGAAATATTTGTTTAGTATCGAATCATAAATATTAAATAAATTCGAACCTTGAATATATTTGTATATGATCGAGCATTAGATATGTTCGAATATCGAATATTGAATACATTCGAGTATTGATTATTCAATATATATTCGTACATTTAATATTACGCATGTTCGCGTCTTAATATTACGTATTTGCGCATACTGAATAGTTTTTAACGTTGAACATCTTTGAGAACTAAATATTCCGAAGACGAAATATTTCTCAACAGTGGAATAATTTTAAATACAGAATAGTATCAAATTCTCAAATGTTTTCGAAAACTGCACATGGTCGAATACTCATATTTTCGAATATTGAATATTCTCAAATTTGTTATATTGAACATCACAAATTAATAGATTTTTTTCATATATTTATATGGAATATAGGAAATAACGTAGACGTCATGTCTGAACTAACCGAGATACGTACTTATCCAACGATGTGAAAAACGTCACCACCGAATGTCAAAACAAACCAAAATCCGTATAGCTGTGTCCACCAACTTGAAGAGCAGAGTTAATTTTGTGCTTCGTCTCGAGAACGAATATTCGATTTGGGCTAAGGAGCAATCTTGGAAACGATATTTTCGGTGAACAAATCTCGGATCGTTGTCGCCCGTGCAAACACAATACAAATCAGCTGTTCTCCGACAACTGACTAATTGGAGCCGAGGAAAAGCATCGCGAGATGGCGCTGTTTAATGGCGCCAAGAATCAATGTTTTACAAAATAAAATAATGCGCCATACTTTACGTATACATATCGAAGAGAGGTTCACTCCGATGTTCTATTAAAAAAATATTTTTTATTCCGCAACTAATCTACCACTGTACAAAGATAACACAACTGCATTAACAGATTTCGCACTGTAACGATGCAAAAGTATCGATATATGAATAACGCGCTCCTCTTGAGATTTGTATGCATTTATTTGAGATCACATCGATATGCTTGGATTTTGCCTCGATTTTTATGTTGGTTCAGGAACATTTAAAATTTTTTAATATTTTAATGATTTTCTGAGGTTTATTGGATTTCCTTGAGTTTATACGGACGTGTTTGTCTTTATTTGCTAGAAGTTAGATTTTCCTAAGTTCACATGTTTATTTGGAATTTTGAATGATTAGATGAAAGTTCTATGAACTTTTTTGGGATCATACAAGCTTTTTGGAATTTGTATGAACTATTTTATGACCATTTAAACTTTTTATTATTTGGAGCTTTTATAGATTCGTTTGAATTTATTTTCTTAATTGGATTGACTCAAGATCGTTAAAAAAGTATTTGAGTTGGGTTTATTTGGATTTACATGGATATTGGGATTGTACGTCCAGACTGGTTACTTCCTGGTCGGAGCGCAACCTTCCAGTCTGAGTTTCCTGGTGACTTCGTCGATCTTCTTTGAATCCTTGGGTGCTTTGTAATCGGCTACATGATCGACGCGAATGATTCTACCCAGGAGTTTAATGCCGTTGAGATTGTCGACTGCGAGGATAGTGCTGCGCTGATCCTCGTAGCAGAGAAAACCGTAGCCTTTCTGCTTGCCTGTGTCCTTGTCCCTGACAAGATTGATGTTGACGACCTCGCCGTACTGGGAGAAAACGGTGATGATGTCGCCCTCGGTAAGGTCGTAAGGACATCCACCGAAGAATACCCAAGCGCTGTTCTTGTACTCGTCGTGCCAGGACGTCTTGTGGTTGCCGTGAAGATCTTGCTCGCCCAACTTGGTTATGTTTTTCACGTTTGTCAGCGGATTCATTCTCTCATCTGTTGGATTTGTTTGTTTTCGAGCAGCTGATGTTAGGGGTAGCGATAATACTGGTCACGATTATCACGTGAATTTGGAGGTTAGGGCACGCCGTGCTCTCATGTATATCAAAATAAATAGCGTTCCGCTCCTATTCGATACCTGCGACGACACTTCGACGCAGCCTCTGCTCGCGTCGGTAAAACCAAATTAGTGCGAGCTACCACTATTTACCGCAAGGCAGCATTGTCGCTAGCGTTCGGCAAGCCTCGACGGGCTTCGTGTTACGTATGTATACATACATACGCATCAACAAATTTCGAGATTTGCGCCGCTCCCGACCTTCCCCGGAACTAAATGTCATGAATGTTGGACGATATTTTCTCAAAATCGGAAACAAATACCTACCTACAAATTGTAGATTCCCACGGATTACCTGAAATATGCAATGGAATAAAGTGATTGCGGTCCCAAAATGTATGTTTTAAATATGACTACGCGACTCTGCTCCTCTCCGAGTCACGATATTAGCCAAACTTTTTATTTTACAGCATTTCCAACACGACTCTCGGGTGGTAATACAATCTACTTTTTTTTCGATTTGCGGAATGTTAGGGGCGGACAGCCGTTCGTCTATTAATTTGACATTGACTGGTCAAATTTTGCTCAATTCTGTGGAGCCGTTTAGGAAATCCGTGGGTATCTACAATCTCAATCGGCCATACCGTCCGAGCTGGGGGGCCCTCTCTTAATGCATGAGAGTTTGCGGAGTGTCACCCCTACCCTGCCACGAAGGCGATGTACGCACACTAACGTAAAACACATACAAGATGCATTAGCTACATGCTTGATTGCTCTATTGCTGATCCATCAGCTGAGCAGTGCAATTGTCACCGTCACCTGCCCGCTCGAAGAAATTTTATAGAAGTTCATCACGCGTTGCATACCTCTACGATTTCCTATTGTAAAGACACTGGATATTTCCGCAAAATCCGAATATTAACCACGAGGTAATGGACTGATTCTAAATTATCATTAATTCTGTCGTGAGTATCGCACACAGGCTCAAATGCTCGGTCACTTTTATCGCGAAGTCAAATTTTCCCAATCGATTCTCATCGAAATACTTCTTTCTTATACTTTCGGAACGAATTGAATTCATCAGATATGTCGATGTCTTTTTTTTCGTTATTCTTAATCTCAGTTCGAGCTCCGATCGCTGTGTCGTATATATTTACTGCTTTAACCTTAAACCGCCGAACAAAATTTATTAAATTATGATATAATATTATATTTATTGTTATGATAAAGATCAGGAATAAATGTGTAAAACATTCTCATGTTTGATGTCATCAAATATAACGTTTATTTAGAGCAGCGAAGATTAGTTTTTATTCTCTATGCTCTTGCTTAATGTGTTGCAAGAATTTATCAAGATAATAAATATCACGTGATAAATGATCAGTAACTGTTACACTCATACATTTTTTTTTATATAAGAAGCTTTTGCTACAGCACCGTGAGAATATTCAAAGTACATTTCCATACTCAAAAATGGTCAGTAACTGTAATTTTTGTGAACTATTCAGGCAGGGAACATTGAAGCGAGAATTTTCCATAAAACTGTTTCTACAATTGCAAAATCATTGTTCTTTGTGTGTATTGCGTTACAGACATGTACACTCAACACAACCTCATATATTTTTACTGCCTAATTTTTGATAAATGATTAAGTTTATTCAGGAAAAACCAGGCTTTAGGCGCTGTAAAAATCATAGATACAAACCTGGATGGTTTCATCTGACATTAACAATTTTTCATCTCAGTGAAATCTTGGTTCAATAATGCCTTTTATCTCTATCCCATATAACAATATAAAGCTTTTACTTTATCTTAATATGTTGTTGCCTCTTATCCTTTTTCTGTGAAATCTGGAGGTACAAGTGCGTGTCAAAACTGAGACGCAATGTGGTCAAAAATCAAGAAGCATAGAGTGTCAAAAACCAAAATGTTTTAGATACTACTGTTCTAAATTTTGGAAATCGGTAAATGGATAATGAGAAGCAGAAGGATGAAATCATTGCTCTGGAGAGTATATGCAACGACGAGGAATTTTCTTATCAAGAGATAGAAGAAAAGTACGAATGTATATTGAAAATATTTCTTCGTTTGCCCAGCGGCTTTGTTCTGCATTACAAAGACACGAGAGTGCAGGAGGGACCTGTCACAAAAGTTCCGATATCCCATTTGCCGCCTCTAACTCTTCGTATCTCTTTGCCCCCTGATTATCCATCCAAGTCGCCGCCTAAATTTACCCTGTGCTGTTCGTGGCTCAGACAATCGAACCTGTCTAAATTATGCAGAAGATTGGATCAATTATGGTGCGAGAACGAGCAACAAGAGATAATGTTTACCTGGATGGCCTTTTTGCAAAACGAGACTCTCGAGTATCTCGGCATTCTGGATCATTTGGATGTGAGTTACGCTTATACGATGTACATTGCGAGCTTGGAAAAAGTGAACAGCGCGCAAGCTGGCAAGAACGATTCCAAAACGAACAACGAAGTTACAGCTGTACTTAACAAAGAGCGAAGATCTGATGCGACGAGAAGATTGAAGCAACAAAAAGTAAGCGGCAAACAAAATAACCAAAAGTATGGAGATCCCAGAGCCATTGTAGAAAGATTGACGGGCAAAAACCCTGTTCAGTCGCTGGTCGATTATAACGAGAATCGTATCTGTGTCGAATTCAAGAAAAGCTTTTACATGTGTAAAATTTGCTTCAATGAAAAATCCGGCGAGGACAGCACTGCGTTTACGCCATGCCGACATGTTTTTTGCAAGGAATGCATTGTCGGATATCTGGAAACAAGAATTAACGATGGAAATGTGAAGAATATTTGTTGCCCCGAGGAAAAGTGTACCTCGGAAGCGACCCCAGGGCAGGTAAACATTTTATGATTAGGACACTATGTATACCCATATATATTGCATAAGTGAAACTTCCCAGATGCCTAAACGGATTAATTGCATCTAAATTGAAAAAAAAAAGAAATAACTTTATATCGTTGACTCCGTTAACCGAGTGCAAGCGCTAAGTTTGTTTATTTTCTTATTATTTAAATATTAAACAGAGTTAATATTATACTAATAACCAAATTAATTTACGGAAATTAGAACAAGTTACTAAGCACTATCGTTACAAAAATTCATTGGAGACCCATGTCACCACGATGTTTACTTCCTTGCCTAAAAATATAACTTTCTTCAATTGTTTGTGGGATCACGTTCCGGTAAACTTGATTTCAAGCGTATAATGTAAAAATTCCCATCGAGCAAACGTTTTTTATGATTCACTTGCGAGTGTTTACCTATCGATCCGCAAACGAATGACAATTAGATGTTTTACAATTGAACATTTTCACAATACACATTTACAATCTACATATATTTTTCAGATAAAAGATCTTGTGAGTCCGGAGTTGTTCGCGAAATACGACTCGATCCTGTTGAGCGTGACGTTGGAAACAATGACGGATATCGTGTACTGTCCACGACGACATTGTCAATATCCAGTCAGCCAGGAACCCCAGGAACAAATGGCCAATTGTCCAGCGTGTCAATACGCTTTCTGCGTTTATTGCAAAATGGTCTATCACGGTATCGAGCCGTGCAAAATTGATCCAGGTTGGATACAATGTTCCCAAATTTTTGCATTTTTTCTTTTATTCAATCATTTGAATGTCCTTTGATCACGCTTCAATGACGATTAATTCATGTCTAGCTGGAAAACAAGCACTTGTTGCCGAGTACGAAGCGGCGTCGGGAGAAAAGAAAATCAGGATGGAAAAACGATACGGGAAAAAACAATTACAAACTTTGATGGAGAACACGATGTCGGAAAAATGGATAACGCGGAATAGTCATCATTGTCCTCATTGCAACGCGGCCATCGAGGTAATTACATCTCGGAATAACTCGGATTTTTTAAATTTCCGTTTCACCCTCCACTGTCAATCGCAGAAAAAAGAACACGACAAAACTATCGGTCGGATATGGATGAAAAAATTACAGAACATGCTTTAAACATGGTAGATTACGTATGAAATATCATTGTCGAAAACAACCAAGCGGCAACGTTTAAAAAAAACATGGACAGATCAATGCAGATAGCACTCTGTTTTACTGAAAAAATCATATCTTTCTTTACTTTTTATATTTGCACTTAACATTTGAAAGTGGCAGTCCGTAGATGTTACACTTTGGAGAAAAAAATAGTAGTATAGCGCTGTGGCTAAACTCCCGTTCAAATCGGAGAACTATCATACGTTTAAACCTACATTTGATGGGTCGATTTTACTCAGTGTCACTACGGAGAATACAATTGTCCGAACCTAAAATTCCTTTGACTCGTTTCACTAACTTATAAATTAAGTATTTAAATGCCACGAAAAACATTATACTGTATTACTTAAAGTCATGTTCGTATGACCAACATGTTCACAACGAAATTTTGTTCCAAAGAAATCGGACGGTTGCAACAAAATGACGTGCGGTCGTTGCAACACGTGCTTCTGTTGGATATGCGGAGTTCGGCTAAATCCTAAATTGCCTTATTTGCACTATGAAAATCCGGAGTCGAAGTGCTTCAACATGCTGTTCCGTGGTTTGCTCGCGAATGAGGAGGAAGAGGACGAGGATGACATCCATTTTCCTGGTTACTATCTGGATTTTGACTCCGACGAGGAGGACTTTTACGACCGCGATTTTGTTATCGATCTGGACATCTAATCGATGTCCGGTTCCCGGTGTTTATCATTCTGAAGACACAAGGCTGTTGCGAAAACCTATCGCTCAAGAACAGTCCGTATTAGAGAGGAAATATAAAAATGCCGCGATGGAGGAACCATAAAATAAATATATGATGCTCCAAAAACTATTTGTTCACACTTCGTATATTTTTATATTGTATATGGATGTTCTTGTCCTTGTATCATGTATCTTCATTCGCAACATTCGCGTCAGCGTTGGGATGAAAATGTTGTTGATATTTGTACGCTTAAAAGTCATTTGTTCGAATATTAATTTTCTTTAACGTGTCCAAACTTAGCAGAATTTCAATAAAATGAAAAATGTACTACCGATCGGGATCACTTGAGTATGTTTGCAATTATTTTATTCACTATTGATGCGTTGGGTGAAAAATGTCACATCATCGAAAAGTTGGCAGCAAAGAGGTGTCCATTTGCGATTAAAATGAATTTAGACGAAAATAGCGAATACAGTCGTTTAACAACATCGATATTGAAATTAAAAACGAATATTCACAACATTCGAACAATGAATATTCACTTGTTCATGGGGATTAATGATAAAATCAACGAGACATTCGAAAACATGATTGTAAAGTACGTAAGATTTTTATTCCACTGGTCCCACAATTATTTTCAGTTTTTACAGTATTATCTTCTTTAAATATAATATACTTTAAAAGTAACAACGATCATTGCGATAAGAATCCTTAAAAAAGTATCTGCCTCATAAACGGATGGAATCAAATTCTTCGGAGGCTTTTTTAGCTACGTAAAAATGTCTTCTGATTTACCAATAACTTGTGATTTACCAATGATCGTTTACCAACACCTGGTAAAAAGTTTTTTATTGTCTCAAACTTAAACCCAAACAACCGTACTGTCCCACTCTACTGCATTTGTTTTCTACAAAAGTAACGTACAAAAATTGTCGAAGAAATACGGGTCACATAATGTCCGTTACAATTTGCTCTCAATCGTGCCATTAAGAAAACGCCTCACATGAGGAGCAACAATTTCAGGATTGTTGTTGTGAACGTCATGATTCCCCGTCACTTGGACGATCGTATAATTGGTACATTTTGTATGTTTCAACATTTGAATAATGTTCTCTCTAAAACTATCATCCAGCCAGGACCATTCCGCTAGAGTAATAAATACCGGACATTTAATACGTTTCGCAAATTCTATGTACTGAGGCATAGAGTATAATGGATTGAGAAATACTTTCAGTCGAAAGTCTCGGTTGTACTTATAAAGATTGCCTACTTTTGTGGTCCCTCTTACAAAGAGGGCTTCGGCGGCTTGCGAATTGAGCGAAAAGTTTCTCTTGTTCTTGAGGCTGTACAAAATTTCATCCTTGGTGTAAAGAATGGGAGCTGAATTTTTCATGGCTTGCACAGCTATGTCTTGATGGTTTGTAACTTTTTTGAGCATTTCTTCATCTGTTAGAGGTTTAGGGAAAAACCCATCTAGACAAGCTATTTTGCTGATTCTATCTGGATAAAAAATGCAGGTGAAAACTCCCAATTGAGCTCCAAAACTGTGGCCTATGTATATACAATTATCCCAATCCAATGCGTCGAGCACCAGTCTTATAGCAAAAATATAATTGAAATAATCCAATTGAATACCCAGTGGCATTGGAGACGACAAGCCATGACCCGGTAGATCAATTGCGACATAATAAAAATTGTTTGGCAGAAGAGGGATGATCCTGTCGAAAGAACCTGCATTGTCCAGTGTTCCATGAACGACCAAAACCTTGCTTCCATTCTTTGTCCCCCAGGTCTTTGCAGCTATATGGCCCCATGGTACCGTCAATTTGATTTCTCCCAGCATCCTTGGTGAACTCATCGTGATATGTTGGGAGAAGAACTATCCTCATTCACCCTACACGACAAAACAGAATTGACTTTGATTGCTCAGTTTCTAGCATTGAAATGCAAGCAGGTACAGCGATCCTCCTACCAAAATGCTTCGTCTAAAAGTGTCAGTTATCATCTGTCCATAGTCAAAGTTGAACGTCTATTGTCCACATGACATATCATGCTAGTCACACTGGTCTCTCCGATCAGCTTTCAACAAAACGGTAGAGAAAAACTATCTGTCCGATGTACATGAAAAAATTGAGAAACATGCTATTAATATTGAAGATGCAAAAAATGAACTTGCGCAAAAACTTGACTTTCTGTGTCTCGCGCTTTAGACTTTGTACATTGCGAAATAAGAAATATCTTGATTCGTCGTTTATAAAAAATATATTGTTGAATTCGTTTGTAGCTGAAGAAGTGCGCACATCCATCACAGGTATTGCAAATGATATTCGTCATGCATAATGATAAATGACTTTCCCCTGTAGCAATTTGCTACGTATAAAAAAATAATTATTCAATAGTATTACCTGATTCACAAGATAGTCGGGTACTTTAACGACAGCAGAGTTGTCTACGTATTCAGTGCTACGAAAGGAATGACGCAAAAATGCATGTTCGAAAAAACTTGTTGGTTAAAGATTACACCATATCATCATAAAATATGGATATGGAGTGCGCTATCGCCGCCTATATCACATAAATAGTACGGATGTAAATCTTCCACAGGAGTACGTTCGACACCCGAAGTAACTATTATAGAAGTGTAATCCTCAGTTCTCATATGAACGACTCAGAACACTGTGATTGGCGATTCGACTTTGACGTTTCCATCTTTTTAACCTTGTGTGTCGTTTGTGTAGTGTGGTATCAGTTAAAACATTTATAGTATATATATCATTTTGTACATGGAAAATGGAAGCTGTACATTATGGGTAAGTTACCGACGCGACTTTGATGTTTCGATGTATTTCTTTTTCATTTGATGATCCTGTTGAGTTTCCTAAACACAGTATTACCGACGCGATTTCCGATCTCAGCACAGCAGACTGATACAACTGGATGATTGTAGGAGGCGCATGGATACCCTCAGAAGGTTTGCCGAAAGAGTAGGCTAGTTGCTGCAGTGGCAGTGGGTTAATGATGCCGCAATAACGTATATCTGTGGATATATCCGGTGTGCGACAGTCTCTCGTGCACTACGTATTGAAACGGTTGTTTTAAGGAAAAACGAAAGACTTTGCACTAGGTCGATTTTTCTCGGTGGAAAAAAGCAATCAGCGGCAGAGTAGGTTCGGTCAATAGTCCGAAAATGCCAAGTGAACGTCACGACGTGGCGACTCCGGAGATGCAGCTGGAAGGGATATATACATCGGAGAAACGGGGCGACGACGAAACCGGTTTCGGGACCAAGTCTCAACCTTTCAAAACTATTCTCCGAGCCATGAGACACGCCGGTAAGGAACCGTTTCCCGTCATATTTCAGGATTGCCAAAAGCCGAACGATGCCACGCAAATCAAGGACGAGGAGATTTGTTGGGAGCCTGCGGCAAAGTCACAGCTGAAGAAGATCACGAAAATATGGTTGAGAGAACAGTCAAAGAGCAAAGACAAGGAGAAACGTTTGGCGGAGGACGAGGAGAAGAGATTGAAGAATTTGGAGGAGGCGAAAGCGATAGAAATTCGAGAGGACGCAAGCCTACCAGCGGCGAAACGCATCAAGGTCAGAGATGCGGAGAGTCATCGCGACGAGAGGGTGAAAATTTGTGGTTGGGTCCATCGACTGAGGAGGCAGGGCAAGGCACTCATGTTTATCACACTTAGAGATGGAACAGGCTTTCTGCAATGCGTTCTCAACGACACACTCTGTCAGACGTACGATGCTCTGGTTTTGGCGACTGAAGCGTGCGTCGAGCTTTATGGTTGCATAAAAGTGGTCCCGGAGGGCAAAACGGTGAGTCGTGTTAAATGGAACAGTTTCGTAAAAAGCAGGCTCGTATCTATAACGTGTATTATTACGGTAGGCTCCAGGCGGACACGAGATGTTGGTCGATTACTGGAGACTGATCGGGTCGTCGCCGCCGGGCGGGGCTGATTCCGTTCTGAACGAGGAAGCTCATCCAGACGTCCAGCTAGACAATCGACACATGATGATCCGGGGGGAAAATGTAAGAAATTAAATGAAGCCAGTACCAAAGACCGCTGATTAATTTGCCATTTTTAACCACAGACTTGTCGCGTACTGAGAGTACGCTCTGCACTGTTGCAAGCGTTCAGAGATCATTACCGTGATCGGGGTTACTGCGAGGTGACACCGCCGACGTTGGTCCAAACTCAGGTGGAAGGTGGCTCGACTCTGTTCAAGCTCGATTACTTTGGGTCCGTTTGGCTTTATTGGTTATCAAAAGAAACGAGATTGACCAGGATCGCTGCTGTTATCACCGTTCGTCTCATCACTCTCTTTTTTTGTTGGCAGACAAGAGGCGTACCTTACCCAGAGCTCGCAGTTGTACTTGGAGACTTGTTTGCCAGCAATGGGCGACGTTTACTGCATCGCCCAGTCGTACAGAGCCGAACAGTCGAGAACTCGTCGCCATCTCGCCGAATACGCTCATGTCGAGGCCGAATGTCCATTCATAACTTTCGACGATTTGCTCGATCGTTTGGAGGATCTGATCTGTGACACGGTGGATCGTGTGATGGCATCTCCCGCGGGTCGTCTTGTCGAGGAACTTCATCCCGAATTCGTCAAACCCAAGAGACCCTTCCGACGAATGAATTACACCGAGGCGATTGATTTTCTCAGGGAACACGACATCAGAAAGGAAGATGGAAGTTTTTACGAGTTTGGCGAGGTAAAATGGCGCGTCTCGTTTCCCCTCGGTCGAGAATGTATATGAATGAGAGGGAGAGTGTTCAATGTTGCAATTCTCGATGAATTTTAGGACATACCGGAAATGCCGGAAAGACGGATGACCGATCTCATAAACGAGCCGATAATGCTGTGCAGATTTCCGGCTGAGATAAAATCTTTCTACATGTCGCGTTGTCCGGAGGATAAACGCTTAACGGAATCGGTGGACGTGCTGATGCCGAACGTCGGTGAGATAGTCGGTGGTTCGATGCGTATCTGGAATTACGAGGAGCTTTTGGAGGGTTATAAGCGTTCCGGAATCGATCCGACACCCTACTACTGGTACACCGATCAGGTGGGTTTTATTCTCTACCTCCCCGTAACGAGGCCGTGTAAACACGAGGTAACGAGAAAAATCGCGATTTCAGCGTAAGTACGGCACCTGTCCCCACGGTGGTTACGGCCTCGGGTTGGAAAGAATTCTCTGCTGGCTCCTCAACAGATATCACATTCGTGACGCTTGTCTGTATCCCCGATTCCTGGATCGCTGCCTCCCTTAAACTCTTCGTGACCACAAACACCCAAATAAAAAGGCTTGCCACGGGCATTTCTATCTCTATCATTTTATTACTTTTCTTTCGTTTACTCGATGTCTCCCACATCGACATAGTTGGGGATGATATACGTAGACGCTGCGGGCGATTTTCAACATTGATTTGTCGCGTACTTATCGCTTCCAATATATAATATGTGCTTTTCAAACAATGTGTACAATACTGTGAGTTCAACTACAACTAGGGGGTTGCTTCTACGCTTCGTCTCCGATAAAATGGCTTCATACTCGATCGGCTCAACGTCAACAATTTATATATATATATATAATAATATTAATAATATAGTTACATAGACGTATTGTTGTATTTATACACAAATATATAATGAAACCTTTTGGTAAAACGTCTATCGCGCTGGCCGTTCAACTGCCCGACGAACGAGACATTTTTTGCGACTAAGAATCGACTTTAAGCGTATCATGACGAAATATTTACGCGCTTTCCTTTCAACCGTATTTGCATATATTCACATTGAAGAGGAATATATAAGTGGGTGGGCCGCCGCGGGGCGATAACAGAGCTTTCGTTTGTTTTAGGCGATAGGAATGATTATTAGAATGAAAAGATAGGCTGTTTTTACGAACGAGTAGTTGTCAGTTGAGAAAGCTAAATCCCGCAAACTCACGCATACACACGCACGCACACACAGACACACTCGGGCGCAATTTTGCGATATACCAATTGGATATACCTAATAGAAGGTATGCACAATGCAGTCGCGTTCGGGTAGCTGTCGAACCTTCATCGAGCCATCGGCACCGCACGAGAATAAACGTCCTGCAGAGTCTACGTGTAATTGCGTAACCCCCTGCCCAACAGAGATGACTTATTAGAGTATGAGAGAACAACGATAGTATTGGGACCATTGGCAAACATTAATAGTTATAATTAACATATTTGTTAACATTACCATTATATTTTTTATTTTCTATTTGCGTTATCAGTTTAACTTTATATTTACATTATTAAACTCACATCCGGTAACGTGAATATAATGTGAGTTACTACTACTGATATTTGCCACTAATCCGGTGCAAGAACAACATGTTTTGCGCAAGCAATGGGTCCCAGAGTGCAACATTGCTACCCTCCGATATGAATATTATGCTATTAATATATATTCTTCTAATATTATATTATAATTATCAATAACTATTAATATAATTTTAATTATATAAATAGTTGTTATTAGTATAATTAACGTTAAATGAAGAAATACTAATAATAATTATACGTCAATTATAACTATTATTAGAAATGTGTTAGTAATACTTGCCAATTGGCGATTCAAGTCTTAGTGGTTGCAAACTATTTAATTACTTGCGGGGTAATGGAAGTGAAGCAAAAGTATTCGAAATAATCGTGTATCAAAATTGCGCATGTGAGATTAAACGATTGCACCCTCAAAAGGTCACATTAAATTTAACATTTGCATACCACATTCCGATAGAGATAAATAGAACAATGACTGACCTGGCCAATGTTTTTGAAGAAACTCGATCGTGGATGTTCTCCAGGGAACGCGTAGAGGAGCGAGTGTACCGTCAAACCCCACACCTGGCAAAAGTCATTGTTTGCAATTGTCCATGTGTATACATAGGAATAAGAACTGTGCGTTTATACCTTAATATCACCATCACCAGCTCCACTGACGAAAAATTCCTCGTGAGGATCAAGAGCGAGACACTTGATGGCTGATTCATGGGCCTGAAATCTATGCCTCTGCTGTCGTTGTCTCACGTCAAATATATTGATTGCACCCTTTTTGCCACCGCTGATGAGTAATTGATGCTGGGGTGCCAATATCACTGCACTCGCACCTTGATCGTGACAGGTGAAGCCTGGCGTAAAAAAATCCGAGATAAAAGAAAACACGACGTTGAATCGGCAATAGCGAAAACGAGGTATGATTCAAAGATATTCGTATGTACCCTGGACCAGAGACTTGTTTTGCGGTAGCAATGTATCCCAGAGGGCAACATTGCGTCCTTCCGATCCGTGACCGGCGGTCGCGACCAAACTGCACGCGCCCAAAAATACAAAGTCCGACGTGACCTTGCTGTGACACTGATAATTCTGTTGATAAAGAAAATTGGTGAAGTGGTTGGCTGAGGAGGGTATACGAAGCTTGATGAAGAAATAAAAAATGTACTGACGAAGAATGGCCGAGCGGTGCCTTCTCTGCTAGCTACTTGGAACAAACTCAGATGTCCGTCTGAATCGGCAACGCCGAACTTATTGCCGTGCTGGGCGAAACGAACCCGCGTCACTTTGGCAAATGTTCCCGGTGGCCTAGGTGTTGCCACCGCCGTTTGATGGCCCCACTCCCACAATGAGACCGAACCGTCCTGCGATCCCGTAAGATCTGCACAAAAATTCGCCGGTCACTTAGTAATGCCGAATAAAAATCCGGGTGGAGAGGTTATGCACTGTATACTTACATAATGGCAAAAGCGGATGCGACGAGACTCTCCTTATACCGTCAATCTTGTGCTTGAGGATCTGCGTTTCATAAGGCCCGATGACATACAAAATTCATATACACAAATATGTTATATTATATATATGTATACGTTTGGGTATAGGTAAGACGCGATGGATGCGCGCGCGCTACGTACTATATGTTGCAAAAAAAATCTAGTAGATAACGACTGTATGTATTGTGGTACGTGTAGTGAAAGAAAAAGATAACGCAACGGTACCAACACTCGGAGGATTAAAAGCTCCTAAAAGCAACGAAATCAGACGTACATAGAAGGACAGTTCTTATGGGCGGCTTGAAGACATGAATTCTGCAACCCAAACTGCCGTATGACGAGCGACCAGCTGTTATAGAGGACCGCAAAGTGGAGTTAGCCTCCACTTTGAGTAATCAGCTTTTTTTTACGAATCGTTAATATAAGATATACAGGGTGTCCCGCGGCGGAATATCATCCGTGAAGTTAGGGTTGAAATTCGGAATCGGTATAACTTTGCATGGTTCCCAGATCAACCCCTGAATGATAATTTTATCCGGTTAAATTTTCAATGAAAATTTGTTATCAGTGTACAATTATCTAGTGATCGATTGATACTTGAAGGCTAAAGTACGATCCATCACTATTCGTTATCCATCGATTATATTGCTAATACAGTGCAATATTTTAAGTACTGCCACGCAGTAGAATCCATCCGAGCATTGGATACCGTTACCTTACGTACTCTGGTCAATAACGTGTATTAAAGAAAAAATAAACTCTATATAAACGGATGCAAATGGGAAAGAATAAACGAATAAACGAGTTTGGTCGCGCGTATATCGTACATATACGTATATACACAGAGGACACACGTGTGGACGGGCGGAGCGCATGCTTGCCGTGACGACAACGATTGGTATATCCGCGGGCGCGCGACGAAACTTTCGCGATTGGTTAGTACATATTGGTCACAATAGAATAAACGAGATAAATAACGTAAACATGCGCGGACGACACACGAGCAGCAGCAGCATGAGATCAGCACATAAGAACGCGCCAACTTCCAAAGAATCATTGGTTCATTATTTTTTTCTTTTTCAGATGACCAAATACCACGCGGACTGTAATTGATTCGAAATGATATATATTTTCAGCGTAATCGGAATGTTCGGTATATACAGAATAAAAAAAAGTATCAGGTGGAGATGAGGCTATTTTAAGGGTTATGGTTAGTCTTCTCACCGGCTTCAACAAGTGTTTGCTCCTATCAGCGACAAACTGACAGAAGCGCAGGTCGTGGGAGCCAGGAAAAGCGGGCATCCCCTTCATCTGTGATGGAGAGAGGGCGAGAGAGAGCCGTCAGTGACGCACACGCGCGCGCACACGCGAACCAAGTTTGAGGTGTTAGGCAAGCATTGAACAAGCAACAATGTCTCCGTCACCACCAAAACTCGTTGCACAAAACCACCCCCCTCCGACTCTTCCACCTCCACCAACCCCCGCCCACTCTTTTCGAAAATCTTATGCGCCTATTTACAAAACCAGTACCGTTATCCAAAGATCTCTTTCTCTTTGCGCGCTTCGATACGCGTGCGCGCACGTGCGACAAATTCCTTTGTCGAACGTTCGCGCAAATATTTATGTGTATATGTGTTTGTGTGTATGTGTTTCGGAGCATAGAGACAAGTGTAAGTGCCTGTACATACTCGACATACGTGTGTGAGCAATGTTAATTGAGAGATGTATACATCGTATATGGAGACTCGGAAGCGACAAGGGGGGGTGGGGGCGGGGGGTGTAGACGTTAGTTAAAAGTTTCAGAAAGAGCGGACTTTGTCGTTATTTGGAATGTCGAAAAGATCGTTGATGGTTATTGGTGTTGTTGTTGTTGTTTTAGAGTACTCACCACACTCGCTCCTCGGCCGGATTGACCGGCGATGCCCGATTGCGGTTGAGGGCTGCTATTCGACTGAGGACTCTGAGCGATGAGAGGTCGATCGGCCGCGGTCTGACAAAAATTAGCGATTATATATGTATATATATATGCTAGCTTCCGAGCTTATGTTTTTTATGTCTAGCTTAGGATTTTTTAAGCCTGATCTTGCGTCATTCTGAATTTATAGACAATAGGCTGAGTTGCAGTTTTTAGAGTCTTTCACTTATAAAACGTAGAAACCCCATAGAAAGTTGCACTCCTGAAATTGTATCAATAGTTAATTTTTCGAAAACTCAAAAACACGTAATTATCAATTTTTTATTTTGGCTAGATATCAATTCTCGTCGATTTAACTCAAAAAATGACCCAACAAACTCAAAGAACCTTACGTATTGTATTTCATTCCCTTAATACGAGAATATCGTAAAATCTTTTGTTATTGGGTGCTTACGTTATCGAAGACACATATTGTCCAAATTTCATGTAATTAGCACCAGTGATTCCGGTTCTTTAAAGAGTTAACCAGGACGTATCTTTATACATGCACAAACCCAAAAAAAAAGCCGAGTTTGTTTGAGCATCCTTACTTGTATGACTAGAAAACTGGTGGATTGAACGGGTTCCGGATCAAGCGACTTGTTCAAATTAATAATATCAAATTCGCACTCGTCTTCCAACCAGGAGGGTAGCTCCAGGAGCAACGAAATGTCCATCTCTTGTACCTCGCGTGGAGTCGCCAGAGCCATCAATCCGGGATTAACCTGTTGATCCGTTGTTCCGAGGTAATCAAAAGGTACTTCGAACGAAGCAAACGAGTGAAGAAGAAGAAATACGAGGACGAACCTGATTGAGGCAGAAGGCACTGATGCTGTCTTGTTCTTTGTGAATAATTCTAACCGGCTCGGGAAGACTGGTGGTGCCACTGTCGCTTCCTTTATCTTCGATTCCTCCTCGAGTCGCGCCGCCACCAGTACCACCGCTACCACCACCGCCACCGTCCACCATTGTCGATTGATTGTTATCGAGTATCGACGACAATGATCTCCGCTTGCCGAAAACGGCGCGTATAAATATATCCTGAACGGGTTCCTGTCGTACGAGATACGACCAGAGACGATTCGCCGGCGCAGCCGAAGCTAAACGAGTACTGCGAAGCGAAACGAACTTTGAAAAAAAAACGGCAGTATTGGGGGGACGATGAAAAAGAATAGCCAAAGAAAAACCACTGACTTGAAGGGAGTGTTGTCCCTCTCGAGCAACGAACGATACTTGTGTATCGCGGGCTTGCCAGGTGTTGGTGTAGGATCGGGTGCGCACCCCGGTATATAATTGGCCGGCGGTGGACCTTTCGATTCGAGCTCTTCCCTGAGGTTTTCCTGCCAGTGGGCGACGATCCCGAGGGTACCGTGAATTAGGGGACTGCTGACCGGCAATTCTGTAAAAATCATCGACACAAACCACTTCTCAATAGAATGTCTCACGAGAGAAACGACAAAGTTATGAAAGGTATACCCACCCTGCATCTCGATACCGGCAACGTTGAGAAACTGTTGCAACTGCAGTTGAAGAATCTTAACTATAGCCAATCTCATTACACACCAGCTGTATCCGTTTGGATTGGAGTGCTCGTTATTGTCCTTTGGTTTACTCTTTGGTTTAACGTTCGTATCGAATACATCCTCCTCTTCGTCGGAAGAGCCGAGATCCGAAACCGCCGAGTCCGATGAATCGTAGTCGATTTCGGCCGCGTACTCGCTCTCGATTCGTGGCTGCAAACGATACTGATCAAGAGGGAACGAATCCATTCGTAGGGTAGGACAGGATCGTAAATGCCCACGAGTGTCCTAAACGACTTTTTAGGATTTAGCGAAAAAATCATCAAACATTTTCAGATTGATAAACGAACAGTCGTATTCTTATAAAATTTCGGAGGAGAGCCCCGTAGTCATATTCAAAATATAGGTTTGGGATTCCATTCCTGACATTTCGAGATTCGAGCAAATCTCGCACGACCCTCGTGATATTTACTTCCCGTGAATTCCGGTGAGCCGCTCACTCAGCTTCAGTTTCGCTTCGGGTAGAATTCCCGTTTAGACAAAGTGAAAAATAGTGGCAGAGGAGTAGAGGGTTGGTGAGAAACGTACCTTCATGAGGAAATAGGAAACCATGCTCATTTGCGGAGATACGAATTGTTCGCGATAAGTCGGCTTGTCCTCCTTCATGTTCGGTTGTTGTCCGGTGAATTGTCCAAGCAATTTCATATTCAGTTTGACTCGTTGTTTCGTCAGTGAGGTCATCGTGTTCCACATACCGCTGCTGGTACTTCCGCCACCAGCGATGCTCGTACTTCCAGTTATTTCGCTGGTGACGCTGTCGACTCTCTCGATACCGCCGACCACCTGGTACGATGAAAAGTCGAAGATGCGGACTTAGATCGATTTTTAACCTCATCGGGATATCGCGGTTGGATCGTCTACCTGGCTGCCGGTGCTCGCGATTCGCAAGAGTTTCTTGACGCCACCGCCAAAGAGGCACGACCACGTGGCGTTGTCGAAACGATGACCGACCAGTCTGTAGAGAATGTGGCTGTCGCAACTCGAGAGCGCGTAAACGAAGAGGCTCATGTAAGTCGCGACGAAGGACTCGCACAGGAGTATGTTCAATTTTGGTGTATCCTCGTCTTTTTCACGAGCGAGAAGGGCCCGAAGATTCGTAACGCCAGGCCACTTCGATGGCATCGTCGTTATCGAAACCGCCTCGTCGATCGAGTAACGGCGATTGTAACGGTTCGAGGCTACGAGATGACCACCAGAAAATGCTTCGACTTCGGCAACAGCGGGAAAGACTTCGGGCTGATGATGCTTCGTTACGAACGTGTCCGAATCGCACAACGATTGATAGATGCACGCGCTCAATGCGACCGCCAAATCACGAAGTATGAAAACCTCGCAGTAATGCGAATTTCTAGTGGGCATCGGTGGATCCCGAAGTTCCACGAGAGTTTGCAGCATGTCTTGAGCGAGGGACTGAAAAATACGAAATTGAAAGATCGCGGTTTCGGAGATAAGGAGGAAAAGAGAGGGAAAAAATACAGCGGTTACCTGAAGATGCCGGACAGGATCAGCGACTACTGTCTTGTTGCAAGCGACGCTCGCGCTCAAGAGTGGCAAAGTCGTGGGAAATGGTAACGGACTGAGCAATTGTTGTTGCGTCTTTTCCTGCTGTAACTCTTGAAGCAATAGAACAAGCTCCATTCGTACCGAAGCCAGACCACCGCCGGATGCCCCGTGAAGCGAACAATACGACAACAGAGTCCGCAGTAAAGTCTCGTTTGCTGTGACGGAGACCGACGCCCCCAACAAAAACCATTGTAAATCATTCATTTGTACAGGAACAGCAACGAGCTATCGTATCAAGTTAGTGAACACTCTGCACGTACCTTTGAGCCATTTTTTTCTTTTCGCGGCTCTTTGAACCTTTGCCTCAAAGTCTAGTTTTTCGGCGACTAAAATTTCATGCAAGGTCGGTTGTTCCCCTGGTCTGTAGGGGGGTACGTCATCTACCATACCACCTTCGTCTGAAAATTAGTATCGCGAAGCGACACACCCACACACACGCGATATTCGATATGTTTTCTTGTTACTTTGTTTGCTCTGAGATCATCTTTCCCCTTTGTGGAGAACAATGTTTCAAGAATACTTGGAACGAGTGAAATTTTGGGTTAATAATACGAATAATAAATGTATTACATTCACCAACGTTGGTCACGTCACCGTCCGAATTTACGCTATAACTGCAGAGCTGCCGGAGAGCGTCGACCTCCCGTTCGAGCCAAACGTAAAGTTGATAACGCAACTGTCCACCGTCCACCTCGAAACCAGTCGCCAGTGTCGACAATTCCTCCATCAGGATCTTCAGACACGCGACGAATTTCAATTGCTGAGCCATTATGTCCAATTGCGCGACGGGCTTCGTCGCAGTTTCTTCTAATTTCGAAAATACGAGAAATTAAAAAGTAATAATGAAAGACATTCGAAAATAAACGAAAAATAAGAGTTAAAACGTAGTTTGTATTCGACATGTTTAAATACCATCCTTGTCACGTTCCTCGCTTTCTTTTCTGTCTAGCTTCATAGTCATCGGAGGACTCGACGAGTCGTCGTCGTCTTCCTCACCCTCGCCGACCGGATCATCCCAATTCAGTACCAATTCGTCTTCCACTTTTTTCACCGGTTCGGACCAATCGAATAGTCCACTCGCGGTGGAAACCTCGTTCGTACCTGCTTTCCAAATATGATGATTCGATTACTCTCGAAGGCGAATGCAAAAAAAAACGGGGGTTGGTGGTAAAGACCTGTTGTTTTCTCGACATTGTTGTCCCAACTTATAATACCGGTGTCGATTTGGAAATCCGTAGTTCTCGATTTGCTGGGACTGTTGAGAATACCACCAGCTGCTGTTGACAGAAGAAAGGCTGAGTGAGAGGAACAGCAACGATGATCCGACGGAGTTTGTTGAAAGGGGATATTTACTCGGAGTGTCGTCGCAATTGTTGTCCATGACTTTGTTTGGTAATTTGGACAGTACTTCGAGGGCCAATGCCGGACAACCGGCTTTGAAGTGGGCATGAGCGGTCGTGAAGTAGAGTTGCCTCTCGAGAGGCGTGATACTATCCTCCAGCATCAATTGCCTGTCGGGTTGGGTTTTGCTATCGGTCCCGTAACTGAAGCCCGATATAACCACCGAATGACCCTTTTTACGATCGAGAGCGCTCGACGCGATGTACTGCCTTATGAGAAGAGGATGCGTGCGAAGGTAGACGTAAAAATTGAAGACGTTTGGATTGGCAGCTGCGACAGAAGAGTCGATATGTTAGTTTGTGGAAGAAGAAGATATTTGCGTGCGTTTGCTTCGTTTATAATAAATGTTAATACGAGGTAATCGAAAATGAATAGTATTCGCCTTGGAAAACGAATCTTGCATGTAAAACGTTGGAAATTCACCATTTTCGAAAGAATTGACTTTGTAACTATTCTTAGAAAAATAACCGGATTTTACGAATTTATTTCTGTTTACCGATAGAAATTTAACCTCTTTTTTAGATTATTAAACTGATTATAGCAATCTAACCTTTTATGAAAAGAAAAAAAGATCCAACTAATCTAACTCGATGCCACAAATTAGGTTCGATCTGATAGTGAAATGACCAACCTCTACGAAGCGTAAGATCGCCTAAACAACTGCACAATTTTTAATTATAAGTAAACATCCACAAAAGTTGTTTAGCAAACGTCGAATATTGTTTAACGAGGTGTAATTATTATTAAACCAATGTATGGAACGTCGTGTCAAAAACAGTTATTGTTTTTAGTAGTTTATTGGCAAAATTCGGTTTTTGATCTGAATATATAGTTTTAGGTTCGCCTTATGGGAAGAATACGAGAAATTTACAATCGCCCTATAGGTTCGTTAATAATAGAAAATCAATATAAAAGTTGGTTGTTAATTACTTAATAATATATATTTATAATAGAAGTTAATGAATAATTAGTTAAGGGACAATAATTACCATTCGCTCCATTCTCGTTCGAATTTTTGTCAGTCCCGTCGTCATCGGCGTCGTCGTTGTACTGAGGATGCATCGTGCCGACGTTGCTCGAGAGAAGGGTGTTCAACGAGCCCGAGTAATCTTTAAGAATCCAGAGTGCCATGCTTCGCAAAAAGGGATCGGGATGTGCGGCGTTGGGATCGGGATCGTTTCCATCCTTGTCGCAACCCAATATTTCCTCATACAGGAGTCTCTTGAGATTGGGGGAAGTCATGTCGTCCTCGTAGAGTCTCGCGATGACCATTGCCAATTGAAGGTCATTCAATTTACGCAGGCAAACGTCGATGGCGTCCCTGAGAGCGCCAGCGAGAAGGAAGAAAGCCGCGGCGTGATCGAATCTCTGCTTACCGAGTAGGGCAAAAGCGTTTTTCAGAGCGGCCTTCCTCCAGCGATTCTCGGTAAAATTATTCGCGAAGAAACTCGTCATTCTCTCGTCCCTTTTGTTACGAAAGAGTCCCCAAACGAGATTCTTCTTTTTCATCGCGAGATAATATATGGCCGCGTCGAGGGGATCCTGCTTCTCGTGAAACGCGGATTTGGCAATTTTTTCGACGCAACGTTTTAGGACCGTGTTGCTTGTTATCCACCAGCCGACACCGAGTTCCTTCAGTACGGACCACCTTGGTTGTCCCTTCGCGTAAGAGGGTATTAGGGCCAAAAGTTCTTCCTCGGACTCGGAGTGGAACGCCCAAACGAGATTGTTGGTGGAGACACCCTGTTTCTGAAGTTGGGCGCGTTGAGCCAGTGGCAGACACTTTATGAGATAATTGTAATGTTTCATTGCGAGTAAGAATCTCAGGCCGCAATCGTCCAACGAGTCGGTCGTGCCGATTTCCCCGTCTGGTATACCGGTCAGATTTTCCTTGGCGATCGCATTTTTCGCGGCGTCGTTTGCGAAACGTTCGGCAAAATCGACGTTGCACGTAGAAACGGTATCGGCGAGTGCCAACAGGTGCATCTGATCGAGACTCGAAAGACCGGGCAGATGAGTGTGCGTGAGAAGACGAGAAAGTAGTCTGCCTTGTCGTGGACCAAAGTGGGATATCGCTTGTCTCTCGGGTGCGGATGAACCTCGACGATCCTTTCGTTGCTTCCAGCCTTGCTGCTGCTGGTCGTCGTAATCCTCGCCGAGCATTTCGTCCAAAGAATCTCCCTCGTCCACGTAATCGTCGAATAATTCGTTGTAATCGCGTTGAGGAGGTTGCTGTTGCTGTTGCTGCTGCTGTTGAGCCTCGTTCTGTTGGGCGATCGAGGCGTTCGTCTCTTTGTCAGCGATCAAGAGAGTCCACAGTGGTAGTGGTGATATCGAGGTGATCTCCGCGTAGTCGAGGGTGAGTTCTTCCGGTATCTGGGTAGTGGAACCACGAGGTTCAATGGGGGAAGCTGTCGGTCCACCGCTGCAACCAACCGACATTGTTCTCGATCGCGACCAACCGGAAACCCCAGCAGCGGGGGTCGTGGCGCCTCGTTGCTGCTGTTGCTTCAGGCTCTCGTTGTCGTCCGCACGAACGGAACACGAACTCGCGATGCATCGAACGAGATGCGCGAGTATGGCCTTGACCCATCGGATTTTGCCGGAATTCAAGAGTTCCATCAGTTGCTTCGGATGATACTGGGGCAAAACGGGACAGGCTATCCTCGACGCCTCGAAGAGGCCATAGTCGGGCATGTAGTCCAAATTGTTGGGACCTCCTCCATCACCACCGTTTTGCATAGCTCCTCGCTTCTTCTTCGCGTCCAGCATTGTCAGATTGATACTACTGACGCGGGAAAGGTGGGGCATCGATGATACATTCGCCAAACGTCGCTGTGACGTTTCGTTCGCCAACGTGCGAAGATCCTCGTCGCGCAAATTTCTACTCGCTTGAAACTCGTCCGATTCGCCGTCACCGAGACTCGCGTGAAACAATTGATTCTTCGGATTGGGCTTCCACTGAGAATAAACGTGCATCTCCGAGTCCATACCAACAACGAGTATACCATCCCGGACCCAGGATATCTGCATCGGTAAAGGTGGGAGACCGTCCGCGGTCGTCAGACGAATCTTACGCAGCTTCATCCAACGTATCTCGTCGACGAATTGTGGCTGCGCCAGGGACGAAGTTTTACGGAGAATAGGCCGATTATTTGTACTGCGGGATTCCTTCATCGCTTTCATATTGGCTTGAGCAAGATCCGAGCAGACGGGAGTGAAGAGCATTATTTTCGAGCCAACACCGACGGTCAATATGTGAGAACCGTCCTCCTTCGATACCCAGTCCAACTGGACGAGATGTTTTTGCGTCAGGGGACAGGTATTACCGTTCTCGATAATCGATTTTCTCAATGACTGAAGAGTACTGAAGGATGGAACAGCGAGCAAACCAGCCTTGCTTCCGGTGCCAGCGTCGTTGCTTCCGTTGCCGTCGGCACCGATGCTTCCAACACTACCAGCTCCGCTGCCACCACCTCCGCTTGTGCTACCACCGTTTCGCGGTGACCTCACGTCCTCGTGACTCAGCGTCTGCAATACCTGTGTAAGTCTCTGCTTCTTCCGCATGTATTTGCTATCGTAGAGATAGCTCAGATCCAAATGTTGATCGACTTGAATACGAGGCAAATGTATATTCTTAAGGTGTATCGTGTCCTCGAGAATCCACTCGCTTCCGCCGGTGCTCTCGCACTCGTATATAGCAACGCAAAGATTAACGTAACGCGAGTCGGGGTCGCTCATCGTTGGTCGGGTAAAAGATTTTCCATACTTGTAGGCGCAGGCGATACGACCGCTGTAGGCCGCGCTGATATTCAACGGTTGACCAGAAACGTCGATCGTTGATTCTTGATCCTTTCTTATCATTTCCCACTCCCGCCACTCGTAATCCAATCGACGTTCGTCTTCGTACTGGCTGCCTCCCGAATAGTGCTGCTGCTGCGGCTTTTCAATGCGTTTCGAAACTTTGCATTTCCAGAAACGTATAGTACTGTCGCTGCACGCGGTGACGACGATATACGGAGCGAAACAAGCAGGATAAATGGACGAGCTGCTTAGATGTCCAGCAGCCGGAGCAGCGTGAACGACTTCGACCCCCTCCGGCAATGGAAGTTCCTGGGTGCACACTTTTGTCGTGTTTATCAACACGTGACCGCTGCCGTTCCCTGTGGTAGCGGTGGAATGGCAGTAACCGTTGTTACCGGTCGTGAAGCTGTTTCGACGCTGACGATTGGCGAGCAGAGACGCGGCCGCTGCCGCATCGTACTCGATCTGACTGGAACGTCTGCTACGTCCACCAGCGCCAGCCGCAGTAGCCGGCAACGTTTGGCTGGTACGACGAGATCGTCGACCCGGCGTGGCGCCATCCTCGTCCTCGTCTTGCACCAAATGAGAATCCGGCACGTACATCATCGAGCCGGTCAATCCGTCGTTGTTCTCCGGCTGAGAGGCGATAACCAAACGCCACATGTGTACGGTTGTACCGCGAGTCGTTCTCTCGAGGACAACGATGTAGAAGGGTTCCTCAAAAACGGCTGATTGTCGAAGATCGACCATTGCGTCAAGGGTCGATTCCGTAAGCCCTAGATCATTGCTCGAAGTCTCGTCGAGTCCACCGCCTGGCAATCTCTCGTCGTTTCGCTCTCCCGTTATTAATTGTTCCTGGAATACGTGGAGAAATTGGGTATTCTGCCAATCGTGCGTCGCGTCCGAGATAGCGTCGAGTTGTATGACGCAACCGGGTCTTGCGGTCGACTGCTGAGACACGATTTTTATCCGATCGTGAATGCAATTTCTCGCCCCTGTTCCCTCGTCGGAGGAACCGTCGCTCGATAAACTCGCCATCGAGTCCATCATCCGGCTTCTTCGCTCGCTTATCGAGACTTCCGCGAGCAACGTTCTAGCGTCGATAACCGCCTGATAAACCCTCAGGGATTCGCCGTCGCTCGCAACGAAACAGGCGCTCGGCGAGTTCGATAAATTGCCGAGGGTCGTGCTGGGCAAGAGTGTTGGTATCCAGGCGACATTACTGAAAGCCGATATTTCTGGTGAATTTATACGTGCCAGTTCGGATACACCGCCGCTCTTGGACAACGGCCCGACAGCGTCGACTCGCCAAAGTATCAACTCGCTGCAAAATCCTGTTGCCGACATCATCTCTTTGCTGCGCGCTTCATTGTCGCGATGTTGCTCCATCGAGGTAGGAGGAAAGAGCCTGGTACTTCCTTCTTCACTATTCTCCACGCTGCCAGTTCCGTTCGACGGATTCGTAAATTCCGGTATATTGTGGTGGGAAGTAGTGACGAGAAGCGGTAAGACGGGATGACAGGTTATATCGTTGACGCGAAAACGATGACCGGAAGCTCGGCACGCGTGTCCGATACTCAGTACCTGAGAAAATTTTGTTTTGTCGGCAAACGTCAATTGCCAAAGATTCAACGTTCCGTTCGAATGTTTCGAGACCATGGAGACCATGGGGCTCGGATGATTGAGCATATCGTTGAGAGACTCTTGAACGGTCTTGACGGGCCCGGTCTCTTGAGTCTTCGTCGTCGTTGCGCCATTTTCGCCTGCTTCCCCTCCACCGCTCGTTCGTTCCAACGGATTTTTTCCTCCTTCCGCCAAATCTTGAACGCTCTCGAGCAATTCCTGACCAGCTCTCGATGTCAGTGTCGATTGTTCCTCGTCTTGCTCGATCAAGCTCGGCAGGGGAGTCGAGACTTCGTTCGTACGATCGTTGCCAGCTCCCTTGACCGTTGATTTGGCGACCTCTCGTATACTCAGCAGCGGACCTCCCGTGTTGTGCGAATACATTGAAACGTTGTGACTCATGGTCGAGGCGTCACCCAGGGGAAAGGCGTTCGGTATTCTCGTCGAGAATGATATTTGTGCTTGCCGAAATGAGCCCGGATGATACTCGTCGAGCCACTCGATGTGCCATATGAGAAAACTTCCGTCGATCGGGTGTATCGAGAAGAGAAGATCGGGATTGTGATGCCAATCGCGGAGGAGCGTCTCGATTTTCGTGTCGAGCGAATCCGGGACATGATTCGAAGTTGCGTCGGTGGCGATCGAGTTTATCGAAGCGGTATTACTGCGTAACACATTAAGCGTCGAGAAACGAATTCCATTAGTCAGAGTCGTCCGAAAACGCGAGAAAACTGGATAATGCGTGTTCACGTGACAAACGCGCTAACCTGAGAGTCTGATGAGAGTATCCGGCGTGAGAGATGTGATAGTCGTCGTTAGTGTGATCCTCTTGGCTCATTGTACGTCCACCAAGGCCACCAGCTACGGAACCGCTCGATTTTTGACCGGTCTGCTGATTCTGCTTCGATGCTTTTTCTGAAGAACCAAGTCCCGTCGTCAGACCGTAACAGGACAATACGCTGCCTGACGAGTAATTCGAAAGATCGAAGAAAAAACAACGGGGAAGAAAACGAAAGGGGAAAAAGAAACGTTTTTCGCGAGGGAGAAAAATAAGAGAAAGTTTGAGCAAATACTCGGTGTATGGTGGCTTTCTCCGTCAGGCTCAGAGTCGTCATCGTGATGATGAGGCGGATGAGCGTGCTGTTGCTGCAGCTGCTCCTCCTTTTCTACCACCCTGCGCGTCAATTCCTGCAGTATACTCTCAGCCTGCATCGTGAAATGCATCTCCTTGTTGTTCAGCCAATGAAGAATGAAGTTGAGCTCTCTTCCGGGATCTCCCGTGACGAGACTCGGTACGAGCGGAATATCTTCAAAATTACGACAGAGAGAGAGAGAGGTGGATCAACACTTCTGAGAAACAATATAAAAAACCACAATTACCAGGACTTACCAGTTTCAGCGTTTATACTCGCTGCGAGATGAAAATGCATACCGGGATAGTGTCCGGTACCCTGGTAATTGTTGTGAAAATCGTGAACCGAATACGTGGACGGTAGAGTCGGGAGCGTCGGCGCGTTCATACCGGCTTGATTGAGCTCCTGCTGCTGTTGCTGCTGCTGTTGTTTTGCGTGACGTCTTATATGAAAGCACGTTCTTGAGAATAGAGGACACGAAGGTGAGATCAACGAACCAACGTGTCAGTGTATACGTTTACAATGAGGAAGAGATAAGTGTACTTCATGTGCTTGAGTCGCTGCATAAATCGATGCTTGTGCATGCTGTGATGACGATGTTTGCCGTGATGCCCGTGTCTGTCCGAACCCTCGAATTGACTCATATTGGCCAATCCCTCGATCTCAGGTGGTACAGTCTCAGCCCATACTCGACAAATGTTGTCACGGCAACAAGTCACTAATATGTTCGACACCGAACCCCTATGAGCACAAACCCTCGGGCGTTATTGACGAATTCTCGACCAAACGTCGACTCGCTGCGCCATTTTCGCTTCTACATCTCGCAGTACTCACTTTGGCATGTACTTGCTCGTTTTACGCCAAGACAAATGGGTCACCGCGCGAGGATGTGCCACGTATACGAAACTGTAGCTATCGTTCGATATCGATTGACCAAAGTTTATTTGATCTTGGCCACGAGACGGAAAAACTGAAAATAACATATATTGATAGAATGAGGAGAAAGGGAGGGGGGTATTAAATTATACGAGTACACTTACGTTGTTTGTTCTCGAACCATATCTTCACTAGACGATCGTTTAGTCCCGTGGTGGCAAATAGGGTACCGTCCGGACTGAAGCTCATGAGATGAACGGGCGTGGCAGTTCGGCATTTCCAGACGCAATTCCATGAACCTGGTTCGTTCGCTGAAGGCGTCTCTCCTCCAGGACAAGGGCTCTCGGCCTCAGGTCCGATTGAAAACGTCACAGCGCCGGCTAAAAGAACATCTTGACAAAAGCTTGTTCCGCACAGTGGATCGCACATAATGACGAGCGGGACTTCGGTTCATCGCTTTCGTTTTCGTTCACAGGCCATTCCCGATTACCGTGATACCTCGCTTTACGCGAGGGATACGTTCCGCAAAAGATCGCGTTAAGTGAAACTCGCGTATATCAGGGTTCACAATTAAACATAGTCAAAAGTAAATACAAAAAAAAACAAGTAATTTTGAGGCGAAATTTGGAATTCGCGCGAAAGCGAAACTGCGCATAACGAGGTCGCGTAAAGCGGGGTATTACCGTATAGCATTTACGAATGAAGGTAAAAAAAAAACACATTATCAAACGAGTCAATGGCGACGTAGCGGATGAATGGTGCTTGCTTCGTGCGTAGAGCGAGAGGGTTACGAGCGTGAAAAAGCGCTAAACGCCTGTATCGTCGAGCCGGCAGCTAGAGAAACAAAACTCACGATCTTGACAAGAAACGCCATGGTCTCGGGGCGGCGGTTGTGTCGCTCCTGTAGATGCGACGACGCCTACTTTTGCTTTTGCGGCTGTGCGCCAAGAGGGACCCTCTTATAGTATATAATTCTATACTTGTTTTTGTGGAAAGTAGCAGACTATCGGCCTAACGACTCACCTCGTTCCTCCTGGAAGGGCTGAATGTTTTGATGCCACAGTTGGAGCAATTCTCCACCGGTGAGCAAACGTGTACCCTCCAGGTTCCAGGACAGCGAACTTATGTCCGAGTCGGTACGCAAGCTTCCCGTCTGGACCCATCTGTACTCGAGTTGCTGCACGACACAGGTAAATCAGCTAGCTGGCTCAGCGCGGTGAAGACGATAGGGACAACGCCACTGATGGTGACAACTCGGTACTTACGTGAGAACAAGCTCCGTGTATGAGCGGTGTTGGCTCAAAAACGCATACTCTATTCTCATAGGCAGCAGCGATTTTTCCAGTGTCGGTACTGCAATCCAAACAGCTTATCCTTATGTAGTTGTGTATGGCTCCCGGTATAATCTGGACTCGCTCAAAATTGCTAGCTAGTATGACTATGTTGCATCCAGCAGCGTACGCCTGCAACCGGAGAGTGACGCAAGAATGACACTGTCATATATTATTCGAGTCACCGGTGTGCACACTGAATTTGAGGCGTCGCCCACGCGAACGCCGAAAAAAAAACAAAGCTGACGTTTGGGACGGTGCTTCTCGTCCTGTTCGAGACGAGAGGAAAGCGGGGAGGACGAGGGCGTGATCACGAGGTTGTTCCCGTTGACGAGGGCGACCGATCAACGAATACGAAGACTCATAGGGATACGTCGAAAAAATAAGATCAAAGATTTTTAAACGATGAAACTCACGGTAAATGATATTCCTTCGACCGAACCAACAGCGTAACAACGATCGCCTGCGTTACACGCACCGCTCAGTATTTGATGACAATTCATGATGCGTGAGTGCGTGTATTCAGGGTGTACACGGGCCCACCTACTACTGCTGCCGCTGCTGCTGCTGCTGCTGTCGCGGATGTATCATTTTCGCGTTTCACCGAACTGTATAACGCGATTGATTTGAATGAAGAGCGCTGAGTCGCGAATTGTTGAACGGTGATAACGGGCTGCACTGTTATACGTGTAAGCACGGAAAAAACATAGGCGACAGTTACGATATGCCCGACGAAAATCTCAAATTGACGTGACACGAGCCGACGGCACGAGCAGTGCTGCAGCGGCCATCTTTCGCGATGGACCTTGGAGAACACACGAAAAGCCGTCCTTGGAAAGACGACTCGTGCGCGGGTTGATCTCGTTTCCTCGGTCTCCGCCGATATGACACGCCACTCGACGGCGCAGGAACGCGTGACGTCGTCGTCGCTTTTCGAGGTGGGGAAAATCGTTGCGCGCCACCTGGTGTACAAGAGCGCGCCATCGCAGTTGCTATATATAATATCGCTTTGAAATTATATACCCGTGCCGCCGTTGCATTCAAACTATTTGGTAGAGATTAATTTTTTACATTTTTCACAATAGTGTTGAACGCAGTTTTTGTATTATTCTTTTACCTTTGATCATTTCACCGTTGTTGAAGCGTTCGAGGTCAAAACGGAGGACTACGGCTGTGGCAAAGATGGTTTTAACCTCTGATGATACGAGCGAGGACGACGATGATGATATTTACACCTGTTCAGCAGCACGTCTCAAAGGTGATGTTTCCAGAAATAATTAATCCTGCATAGGCTCTATTAATGAAACAAACGATTCGTTGTATAGCTTTGATGAAGAAAGCCCCGCCACCGGCCGCAACGCCTGTCGTCATCTGCGAGGCCATTATCGACTGCGAACAAGACGTTCCCCCTATCTCCACGAAGTAAACGATCTTCATCATTGAAGTATTTTTGCGAATTATACAAAGAATACAAATTTGACGCGATCAATATTTAGCACGAGAGCAAGACGTCGTCCGAATACAAGAAGCTCTGCGAAGTCGCGTTTGCCATTAACCATAGAAGATGTACCCGATGTAATTCCTCCATGCACGAAAAGCATCACCCTGGATGATTCCGACGAGAGCGACGTGTGTGAAGTAAAGGATGAGAGCAGCAGTGGTTACACGAACAAGGATGATGAGGGTGGTGAGGATGAAGATTATAGCGTAGATGTAAAAGTTAGATGGAAATCACGAGGAATTGTGCGTCTGGAGTTGAAAAGGGTAAGTCGGTGAAATGTGCAGAAACTCTGCTCTCCAGTTCGCACTTAATCTTTCCATTCATCTACCCACAGCACCAAACTTTTGAAAAAATATTTAAACACTTTGGTGAAATGGAGGGTGTATCGGAGAAACGGGTTCTCTTATTGCGACGCAGCAAACCTCTTTTACCAACGGATACACCAGCTTCCATTGACCTTAGAGTTATAGACATTCTAGGTGAGGGAATACACGAGAGACGAAGGGTGATGCTTGAAACCCTAGTCAATCTCTCTCTCTTTGCAGAAGGAGGAATCGTCAATACAGAAGTGGAGCACGAAAAGCCGAAGGATGATATATGCCAAATAAAGGTTCAAATGTCATCAAAGGGAAAGATCGTGATAGATCTGAAGAAAAACGAAACGTTTGAAAGGGTGATTACTATATGTGCGGAAAAGCTTGATGTCGAGGAGTCTCGGATAAAATTGTCATTCGATGGCGAGGAGATCGGAGCAAGCGATACGCCGGAATCGTTGGAACTCGAGGACGAAGCGTGCATCGACCTCCGAGTCGCAACACTCGTTTAAATCAATTTTCACAAAGAAATATACGAAGTATCAAATTTTTTTCTACGTAGATTGTATTTCTTTCCGATATTTCCGCAATATTTTCAACAACAACAACAACAACAACAACGAACCTCTCTCGTCAAAGTTTTTCCCTCTGACAAGTGTTTTGCGTTCTTTTTAATTTTTTCAAGGCGCACTTTGCGGCGGTGCACTTTGCGATGCGGTAATTTCGTCCGATACCCTTGAAGGAACCTTTACCGAAAACGTCGACGGTCACTCGGACTCTCCTACCGTCCGCAAGTTTTTCCGATTTGCCAAATTTCGCGGTCTCAGGCTCGAGCTCGAGTAACTCGCGGATCGGTGATTTCGGTACGTTTGTGCTAAATTGTTCTGAAAAGGCAACAGAATGAGACAAGACGAGTACGAACTATAGTCAGTTGAAGGGTTATACTTGTACCTATCTCGGTCTTCATGATCCCGTAATAGACGGCCCAGACCGCATCCAGAGACATTCCACTGTCGAGGTAGATCGCTCCCGCGAGTGACTCGAATACGTCACCGAGAGCCTTTGGTACTTCGACGTCCTCCGCCTCTTCGCAATCTTCCTCACCGATCAGGTAATACTAGGTTGGCAGGCAGGGTCGTGCGGTACCAAGAGATGAGATCGAGTCCCGGGTTAAAATAACACAAATGTCCGTGCCGCTGATATGGGCGCCCCGTCGCCGCTGCCGCTGCTGCGACCACGTTGCAGCTGGCCCACGCTAGATTGCTCACCTCTTCGCTTATGGAATGTCCGTTCTCCTCCTGAATTCTGACGAATCGATCGATAACGACGTTCAGCCCCGGTGACAAGTGCCGAAAGTACTTGTGAAAGCCGCATCGTACCGCCAATGAAGCGAATATCGTGTTGTTGACGAGAGCCGATCTCAGATCGGTCAGAGCACCCGGGGAATGTTGCCTCGAATCCTCGTACAAGTGTCGCGTTATCAAGTAATCGAGTACCGCGTCACCGAGAAATTCCAAGCGCTGGTAACAATCGGTCAGTCGATTCGGTTGATACGACGCGTGGGTAAAGGCCTGAAGAAGATAGCTTCTATCGCGAAATTGGTATCCTATGGAAACTTCGAGTCTCTCGTAAGCGTTCAGCATCGCGGCTAGTTCTGCTTCCGGATCGGGCGTGTGTCTCAGGAGCGGACTCGGCGGCTCCTCCAGTTTTCCATACCGAGTCTTCGTTCGATAGCAGCGGGACAATCACCACCAGCAACAATCGAAAGATCGCTTGGTCAAACATATACAGGGTGATCGGTAATTAGGCCTATTCCTTCAAAGGGCCCATTTGAACAGAATTAAGCTCCATGAAGTAGGAGTTATAATTTATTAGTTACCAAGTTGTGATGGTTTTATGATTTTTCGAAATTTTGGAGCTTCTTATCACAAACAAGTTTTTTTTCTTTTAATACTCCACGCTGAATGGTCAATTCACTCTTTTTTGAAAGCTGACAAATAGATTATGACGTTTAGAAAACTGCACGCCTGAAATTCGGATAATCTCAAAAATAAAAGATTTCCCATTTAAGATATTTTATTTCTGCGTTTTTGCGAACTTCGGGCATGGATTTTTTCAAATGTCATCATTGATTTGTCAACTCTCAGTAAAGTACCAAAGCTGTATTTGATCCAAATGGCCCCGTTCAAGGAATAGTTGGAATTAGTGGTAGGTATGAATAGGCGGGAACAAGGGAGGACGACAAGTACCTGGGTCCAGAATATCTGCCCGGTGTCTTCGTTGATTCGTCTAACGTAGGGGGTGGCACCCGGACAAAGATTGGGTGGTTCATCATCATGGACAATTCGCACCTCTTGACTAGGCAATACGTTGATTCCAAGCCAAGCCATAAATAAGAGAGCTCCTCTGGGACCACAAGCGATCAGATAGGCCCCTATCAGAGCTTCCACGCAATCGGCTATACTCTTATCTGGTATACTGTGTTGCGTTATTAAATTGTACGGTATGAAACATTGTAAATGATCGGGATCGTTTCCGAATCGAGTAATCTCGTTACGATCAAGTTCTATCCTCATGATGCCGAGTTTGTGTTCGGTCTCGCGGACCAGCTGGCTTATTTCATGCGGATCAACAACATCGCGAAGCGAGGGTATGTCGGCCTGATTCCACAGGGTGGAGGGTACACCCGATTCTATTAGGGCCTGTTCGAGTTCCTTGGGCACGTAGTAACAGGGTGGCAACCAGTTGTCGTGAGGTTCGAACTTTGTCGCGATCATGCTCTCGCCGAGCATGTTTCTTCGGCCCAAACGATACAGATTCAAATTGCTCACCTGCGCAAACATTACCACGTTTTCGTAAAACCGAAAAATTTCGATAATTATGCAGTTTGAGGACTTTTCCAAAAAACGATCGAATTTTTTGTTTTCCATGAGTTGCTTTCATTGGTCGCCACTATCGATATTTCGTCGGAGGAGGCAGAATTTTTCCATTAATACCATAAGTTATGGGGTTTTAAAGTTTCCGTAAATATATAAGAAAATACGCCTTTCAAAAATATTTCTCTGCATATTTAAACTCTTAAAGGGTCAATTTAATCGGAAACTCTTAACTTAACCCAAACAAACCCACGATATGGTCGCCGCGAATATCATATGGACGGATATATTGTCGAATTGTTCTTCAAGCGTCAATATCCAGATCATCGTGATCGATTCCACTCGATTTTCAAAGTCATCGCAGCGATGAAAGAAGAACGATCGAAATGATTAATAGATAGATCATGGTAAAAATCAATTTTTATTTTTTCTCAGAAAAGTTCATAAAACCCCGTAAACTTTGGTATCAATGGAAAAATTCAGCCTTCCCCGACGAAATATTGATAGTGGTGACCAATGAAAGCAACTCATAAAAAAATTCGATTGTTTTTCAGAAAATTCATCTTACCTGTCTACGGAAACTTCAAAACCCCATAACTTAAGGTATTATTGATAAAAGTCAGCCTCCTCCGATCAAATATCAATAGTCATGACCAATGAAAGTAACTAGAGGTAAAAAAAAAATTTTCCGTTGTTTTTCGGAAAAGTCCTCAAACTGCATTATTACCAAAATTTCTTGTAAACGTTGATTCGAAAAGTTTGTTCACATTACCTGTTTCGATCGTAGATAACTCAGTTTTCCCTCGTGTATCGTGTCGTAGGTGCAATAGAGGTAGGTCGTTATTGCGTATTTGAGAAAAGAATCACCTATCGTCTCGAGACGCTCGAGATTTATACCATCGTTAGCATTTGACATTGTCAGAGCTTGCAATATGAGACTAGGACTCGGTCCCGGGTGTCGTCCCAATTCCGGCTGATGATCGAAACTGAAGAGATTCTCATCGGCTACGTAAGAAGCCTTTGGCTTAATCGTTTCGTTTTTCGACGCTGCTGTCCTGTCGCCGCTAATCTCCCGGCGCATATCGCATTCCAATCGTTCCGCTACTTCGGCCACATAATCCTTGTAAGGCAAAGCTTTATCACCGGCGACGCTGTTGGCGAGCCCGCGAACGACGCTGGAAGATTTCCGCTCGATCTTTATCTCGGAATCGCTCGTGATAAAAGCACCGCTCGTGACGATCTCGGTATCTCGTTTCTCGGTGAATTCACGGTGAAGTTGTTGATGTCTGTTTAGAAGAGCAGCTTCGCAAGGATCTTCCTCGAGTTCCGGCCAACCGGTCGAGTCCGAATTTTTCTCAATTTCCAAAAGATCGAGAATCTTTTTGTTTATTCGACGCTTGGTTATCTGTGATTCGTTCTCGACTGCCTCGGCAACGTTCTCTCCCATGTACGATATACGAAGTCCTCGGCTCTCATCGTCGTCGCTACCATCCGAAAAATCCATCATGCCGTCACTGCACGTCTCGTCCGAGTCGTAACCGTCGAGATCCGAGTCGCACGCCGGTGAACCGTATCTAACGTCGCTGCCCCAGTTCAAACGCGAATCAAGACCCGTTACGTCAACCGGAAACGACGTCGACGATGGTGACGTAACGATATCAATCGTCGTGCTTGCAGCCATCTCGTTCGACCAAGTACCAATCTCCAGCTCGTCGGCGTCGTCATCCTCGTTTTCCTCGCGGTCGAGTCTTTCGATGCTGCTGGTCCGATTGATCGATTCGTCATCTTTGTCGTTTTTCGTATTCTTCGCACTAGTCGCCACGGCGTCCTCCTCGTTGGCCTTTTCTTCTTGTCCTCCACGTTTATCCGTCTCTTTGGATTTCTTCAGCACCTCGGCCAAACTCCAACCAAAGTTGAGGGGCGGCCACTCAAAGTCTTGTCGAATAAAACGAATAAGCAGGATCTTTTTTCACACCGCGGTCACGCACGAGTTGAAGAAATGATAGAAGAGAAGAGATAAAAATTGTGAGAGAACAGGGCTAGGAGTACCTTCGTCCAAGTGTTGCTGTCCCAAATTGATGGACCGGGCGACCTGACATCGTATCTGATTGGCGAGCAAGAGAGCATTTATTCTGTAAAGAATGCACGGAAGACAAACGGCCTGGCGCCACAGAGACGCCGGAAAAGGATGAATAGCGCACAGCTCGGCGACCAATATTTGCTTTTGCTCCAAATTCTCGCGTTTCGCTCTTTTAGTTTCCTCGCTGCTGGTCGGTAAAGCGACTCCTTTCCGATTAACGTATCTGTAGGTCAGGATCTTCGGTAATTTTACGTCTTAAAATATTCATGGAGATTATGAGAAGGACAACGAACGATTATTACCTGGGTGTTAGAAAGTTTAATCGGGCAGACGTGTGATCAACGTCCAACAGCGGTTGATTGCAATTTTGTATGTGAATGTTGTATTTCCTAAAGTAATATTCTTCAAAAGTCGAATAACCGTCCCCGGGAAAGGACGACTTGGGATTGAGATTTGTACAAATTTCGGCTACGTAAAAATACTGCAACAAGGAATCGAGAGGTTTCGATAAAGGCATTTAAACGCTATTGAGACCTTTCAATCCATATTGCGCACGTACCTGAGGTTGATCCTGATTTCTGTACCAGGGCATTATCACCGCGTCATGATACTTTGACGGATCGAACGTAAAGTTTTTTCTCTCCTCTTCGGGCATCTCTCTCGGTATCGCGTTTCGGTTATCGTAAATACGTTCCAAAAAGTGCCAATCTACGTCAACGTGCCCGTTCTCACCAGCGCTCGCTGCGATATTTTTATCAGAATTACTGTCCTCGTTTCCGAGCCCCCACAGACTTTGATGGTTTGGACTAACCCAAACAAACTCACCGGTTTTCACAGGAACGATGATATACGAATTTTCAGATGCATTGGGATCAAAGAGCATAAGATACTTTTGTAGCCGCAGTACATTGGTGAACGTGTAATTGAGAAACGTCGCTACCCTCTCGATCTTCGGAGCATCGAGGACAACCATATTTTTGCTGAGTCGCAATTCGACACGAACTTCGCCGGATCTCGTGTAGATAGGGAATGGACAGATCTGGGAGAAATCGGGGTATTGAAAATAAAAAGTCAAGGGCGGGAGATAGAAAATCGAGATGTTCGAGCCTACCTTGGGAATCCGTTTGAGAGTAAGAATACCAAAGCCAATGGCGGACTCTTCCGGTGGATAGATGCGACGACCCCGAGTATTTCGTTCTTCCGGCAGAGGACAACTGAGAGACATGTTGATGTGATAGAGGTAGGCCGCTTGATCGACAACGGGTCTGCAATCGGTGAGAGCTTCGGCTGTCTGCGACGAAGAATGCGATTGCAAATTCGCGTTGCAACGAACCGCGGGTAAATGCAAGGTCTAACGTACTTTTTTGTAATAATACTGGCGACGTTTCGTCGTGCCGGGTCTAGCTTCCGAATAGTCGGCCTGTGCTTCGTCCGGCAAAGCCGGAACCTCCGCATCCTCGGGTCGTGCTTTGAAACTTTCCTTGTCAATCGGCAGTAAATTGTCGTCGAGCTCGTTTTCCTTGTGCAACTGTACGCACATCCGAAGAGCTGCGAGACGACGCGCCATTGCCCTGTTTGGCATCGGATACGACTGGTGACGACCGAGAATGAAAGAAGTCTAAATCAGAAGAGAGATAACACGCGTGACGAGCGTTGGACCGATCCAAGACTAAACAACCTACCGAAATAACGTATTTGAGGGGAGAATTGATGGGTAATCGAAGAGAGCAAGCGTACATGAGATTAGCATTGTGATTGACCGATTGGGTCGTCCACTCTGGCGTTAGGCGGGTAAAAGTGTCGCTTGGCAATCTTGCGCAGTATCTACGGCGGGGGATCGGATTATAGACCAACAAAATGAATACATGAAACGGAACGATGAACAAGGAGCGCGTTGGTTGCGCGATATTGAAGAAGCCCCGAATCACCTATTGACGAGAGATATGGCCGAATTGAAGGAGACTCTGGGTGCATCTTCGGAGGCGAGAGGCTTGTAGTACGGTATCATCGAAGCGTAGGCGTCAGCCTCGTTCTCCTCATCCTCGCTTGGCTCGTTGCTCCAACATTTCATCAAGAGGATCTGAGATACAATCAACGTTTGAAACGTATAAGGGAGGGGGGAAAGGGTGAGATCCATAAAGCGAGATACGTACCTTCTCGACGTAGTGATAATGGGCCTGTTGTCGAAGAAGCTCCCTCGATTGGTCCTCCGGTACGAGTAATACGTGAAGGGCATCAATGGAACGAGCCCGACTCTTGCATTGTACATACGACTGATAAGTCCTCGGAAAATCATATCTCATAACAAAATTACATTTCGGAATTTCGATACCGTGTTCCAGTATCGACGTGGCTATCAAAAGATTGCACTCGTGAATTCGAAATCTCTTTAAAACTTCCTCCTGTTTTCTGTGTTCGGTCTCGAGGTCGCGAGAATAACTCGCTTCGTCCATCATCGTTTTGTCGATCGTGTATAGCGGCGACAGAAAACGCAATTCCTCGTCGTACTTCGATACTTCCTGTTAACGGAGAAGCGTTAAGAAGAAAACAAAAACTTTGTTCCAAATAATTTTCTTGAAGAAAGGATACTTGCGTTCAATAGATAAAAAAGAATTTTGGCCGTGAAACTCTTCTCGACGAAGATAACTCCGCATAGGAGATCGGGATCGGTAACGCCGCCGCCGCCTCCGCCGCGATGGTGTCGTCTTCCCGAATCCGTAGTTCTCTTGTGCGAATCATCGTTGTTTCTACCGTATCCACCACCACCCCGTCGCACGTGGTACGAATTGGTTTTTGGAGCGGGACAAATAGCTTCCTTTGTTGTGCGTTCGGTATTTCCGTCATCTACCTCAAGAAGAAATAGTTACGGGAGGAAGAAGTCTCTACCAGTTGCAACGTCGCAGTTAACAAGATGTTACCGGTATTTAAAGGATTGTTCGGCTTGCCGGAAGGGGCTGAGGTCGCGTACGTCTTGAGAGTCGCCAATAAACGATGAACTTTGGGTTTGGAATAACGATATATGCGATCCTTGTCGGACAACGACTCGAAAACGCTGTCGCAGAGGGCACTGCGAAACAACGAGTCAACGCAACCTCTGTACGTGAATAAAGGTGTAAAGATATTTTAACGCGAGAAGCGGCTCATGAAAGCGTTACCGTATTTTTATCATGACGGAAGAGACCATGTTGAGCAGCAAATAGTGTCGCTCGTACGGCGTTTTGACTTTGAGTTTCTCAGTGAGAAGAAGAAGAGCAAAGGCAGCGCGATCGGCGCACCACGGACCAAGAGTGCGAAGAGCATGCAAAAAATCCTGGAGCATCTCGCAAGGTTTTTCCGTCGGATCAGGTATTTTCTGTATATCCTCGAGAAATTGTTCGTTGTATATTTCTGTTGGATCGTAGCGATGATCCTTGAGAAAATTCATGGCGTGCAAAGTGAAATTCTCGAGACTATCCTCCAGGCTAGTTCTTTCGCCTTGAGCGTATTCTACTACGTACTCACGAGGCTTGGGACTGTACCTAAGAGTGATAAAAAAAAGAGACACGTAAGGTTTGGGCATAGTGAAAAAAGAATCATGCTAAAAAAATGCTTTACCTCAGTACGGAGAGAATGTCACTGGCTGTCTCAACTTCACAGTCGTACGCATTCTCCAATTTTTCAATCTCCAGGCCCAATCTGCCCGGATAAGCGGCTAAGTCGAAGAGCGGTACAGCCAGGCCGACTATTCGTGGCACATTCGCGCAGCCACCAAACAGACGAAGCACCCGCACGAGGCGCTCGTCCCTCGTCGATGTGTGACATTGGTCAACGATAACAAGATTTACTCGCAACGGCGTAAGCTTTTGAGTCGTCAGTAGTCGTTCACAAACCTCCGGGGTACACGTCAATACCTGAATACGATCAAGAAGGTAAAGGTCCGTCGGATGATGGGCAGAGTTCATCACCGGTTTTCCTCTGTTTCTCTTTCTTACCCCGGCATCATCTGAATCTTCGTCGAAAGAATCGCTCGTCCCGATAGAGCTGACGCCAACATCGGTCAGCTGTCGAATATAGTCGGCCTTGGCAACACATCTTTCGGTATCGCGTAGCAAATAAACTGTTCGTCGATGGCTCCCCTTCTTTTGTGATCTGCGAGCCAAACACGGTGGCGTTTTTCGTGAAATGTCATGTGTCTCGTTCAAAAGAAAATCTTACCTCGTATCGCCGGTAGCAAATTCTTGAATCAATTTAGTCACGACGAAGGTTTGTTCGGTGTTTTTGCCCAGGCAAACGATGATGTTTCTTGCGCGGGCGGCATAAAGCAACTCCACCTTAAATCACACTCGACGAAATGAGGAAAAACAATCTCACCCGGGACCCAAGGGACGCGCGATGTCACTTTACTCACTTGGTACTCTCGCGGCGTAAAGGATTTCGTGTAAACCTGATCATTGAATGGAAATGCCATGGAAACGGGTGTATCCTTTTTTTTTTGTGTTTCTTTATTCTCTTGTATACATTTGTCAACGCCTCATTATCGCGCGATGGCACACGTTGCTGCGATATCGGAAAACACCTACGAAACTCGTAATCTCGTTTAGATTTTTTAGGTTAGGGCGGTGTTTTCGCTCCCTGCCGGGAGAATATTCAAACACCCGCCAGAATAACTGTGTACGCGCGATCATTGAAACAATTTTTTTTTTCTTTTGTCACCCCAGAGAATCAGCGAATTTTATTTCGGAAACGAGGATTCACGGTGCCGGGCGCGGCTGTTTTTGCTCTCGGTTCTTCGTGTCTCTGAATGATAATTTTCACTCTTGTTTTCCAGGAAACGACGTGTACGGAGCAAAGGGGGTGAGAAAAGCTCGACGATATACGCGCGCGCGCGCATCTTGATGACGTCATCAGCGCGACTTACTATTTTAGGAGCGTATCGGGCGACGACGTTGTGTCGCGAAATATATAACACGCAAAAACAAAAAAGGTGTAACTAAACAATGCTTGTATCGAATTTTCCACAGCACAATCCATTCTTTATATATTTAGCATGTACAAATAATTCGCAAACACCCATCGCTCGTCCCGGCGCATTTTTTCTCGTTGAGAGCAAAAGAATGAAGAATTAAAAAACAATATCTTATAAAATATATTGATCGTTTGGAAAAATTGAAACAAAAGTATAATACAAAGTCCGTACTACACATAGCGCGATTCGAACCCGCTGGACAGCTCTTATCGGCAAAAGATCATTGTATTCTTGAACAATTAGGTTTTTGTAGTGTAATTTTTGTTTTATTCATCTTTTACCAGCTCGCATTCATGCGCGTTGAGACACACACACGCTCATTCATTCACTCACACAAAAAAAAAACGTACTTGACAATCTTGACAAATCTTTCATATTCGCGTTACTTTCGTTCGCGTCGTTCGGTTCACTCACTCGTGTTTGACATCGGGCGAATACAATCTCACGGGTTCACGTAGAAATGAAAATGGATGATCCTTTGGAATAGAATAGATGATGTTGCAGCGGTAGCGGTATACAATACAATGATAATAGCGGGTGTGACAGAGGGACCATCTCCTTTCGCGGTTGAGCGTATGGGGGGAAAAGGAGGCTAATGATAAACGATAACCGTCGCACGGGTTGACTCTCGTCGCTCCCGTTCTCGTCGTTTCATAATATATATATATACATATATATATAAATATATGTATATAGTATATGTACTACAACGTACACTAGTTGCGCGTTTCGTTTGCCTCTCGTTTGGGTCTGCGTTTGGCGCGATCGCGCGATTTCCGTCCAAGACGCGGGACGAAAAGCTTGCCTTGGAAATCGAGTGTGAAGGGAGCGCGATTCAATTGGGCAAGGTATCGTAAAGTATGTCCTTGGCGTTTTGAGAGAGCGTCTCGGGGAACCTGATGTCGAAAGCGACAAGAAGATCGCCCTTACGCGAAGACTCCTTGGGAAAGGGCAGACCCTGGCCCTGAATCCTCTTGACGACGTTGGGTTTGACGATTTCTCGGGTCAAGTTGAGGGATATTTTTTCACCGCTGAGAGTTGGAACTTCGACGATGGTGCCGCACAGAGCCTGCTTGAGGCTTATTTTGCTGATGTATCTGATGTCGCTTCCCTCTCTCCTGAATAGGCTGTGAGGCTTGTCGCGTATTATGAATACAATGTCGGCTGGAACCTTGTTTCTTCCCTGATCTCCCTCCTTCTGGAAAGTGATCTTAGTACCAGCTTTCCATCCAGGCTTAACGTTTATCGTAAGAACTTTGTCTTCCTTCCTCGTTGTACCATCCTGCTGGACTACCCGCCTGGAAATCTTCATCTTTTTGGTGCAACCTTTGGCGATATCCTCCAGACCGACATACAGATCGTGCTCGATGGCTGGATCCTGTGCATGATCCTTGCCTCCAGCATTGGGCATGCCGCGTACAGTCCCTGGACCGGCAAAGTTAAAGGAGTGCGATCGAAATGCTCCGCCTGGTCCTCCCTGACGGGCAGGACCCATCCTCAAATCGAAAGGATCCTCCATACCCATGTCGTCGTCGTGAAAACTGAAAATTCTGTTCCCACCACCCGAGCCTCCGCCAAACTCAAAGAAGGTGTTGAATGGTGATGCAGAGCCGAAGAATTGGGCGAACGTAGCCCTGGGATCCCCGTGGTAAGTGTACGACTGGCCTTGCGGTGCACCGTCCGGCGCACCTTCACCCTTCAGTCCTGCCTCCCCATACGTGTCATAAACTTCACGTTTCTTTGCATCGGAGAGAACTTCGTAAGCTTCCGCTATCTCTTTGAACTTGCTCTCTGCATCAGGGGATTTGTTCTTGTCCGGATGGTATCTCAGGGCTAGCTTTCTATAAGCCTTTTTTATCTCGTCGTCGGTCGCCCCTTTCGTTATTCCTAATATTTTGTAATAATCTTTGCCCATCTTCTGAAACAACGAAAAAAAAAACCGATGCGCGGAGTGTACGATTAGCGATAGGTATATATTGTTGAAAAAGAGGTGGGAGGCGTGGTATAGGGGGAGGGGGTCGTACTCTTCGGCAAACTATATTTGGCGAATACGCGGATATAACGTTGCGGAGAGAAAGAGCCCGCGATTGACAAGCGTATTGCGAGGTTATATACCGCGTCATCCAATCCTTTTCTTTCATTGATTTTTATTTCTTCCTTTCTCTCTCTTCATCTCCTCGATTCGTGAAAACGTACTCGAGGTCATCGATAACACTCCCATCCCACTACAAGTATATTTCGGGCAACGCGACGATAACGATCCGAGATCCGTCTTTTTTATTTCATTTTTCTTGATCGTGGGCGGTACGTGCGTAGGGAGGACACGCGACCGTTTCTAAATCTGATTCGCCACGGTGATATATCGCGAGCGAAAAACACTACGTTTACAATATCGTCACGTATGTACCGATCGTTCGTACTCATGGGAAGAGGGGCAGACGAAGTGGGGGGGGGGGGGTTGACAAGGAGCCAGAAAAAGAAAACCCACCTTGTTTCCAAGAGACTCGTTGCAATACGTTATTTTCTTTCTCTTCTCCTGTCGTATATCCTCTCTTCACCGATATTATTATAAACTAAACGATGTTAATATTGAGTTTATTCCACAATGAATATGACTCGAATAACTCGTTGCTCCTTTTATCAAGACGAAAAGATTATTGTGGTGTCTGGTCGAACGTCCAGTTACGAACTAAAGCAGCGCGGCACGTAGCTTGCGCAGCTTATATATATAGAAACGTTGCTTCTCGTACCTTCCGGAATGTTCGAGAATTGGCTTGAAGCCATGTTACATGGAAAGTTACTAGGAGTCACCGCGAGAGGCGCTTTTACCGATGGCGCTGACCGCGCCAATTTCGACTATCTTCTAGCGCGAACTTTAGTCCTTTTCCTGTATCGAAACGCAAGAAGGATCAGACGTTGTTGTCGTCGCTTTGGTCGGTTGTCGTTTCGTCCCAGATATACATTTTACCAGCATTGGCGGTAACGATACAATTTTTTTGAGGATGCACGCAAAGGGTGCTAGTGGGGGAATCACGACGACAGGGTAATTTTTCAATGACTCGACGACTGGCTAAATCCCATATCCATAGACTCCCGTCACCCGAGCCTGAGATGATTCGGGTGTCTCCGTTGTCAACGGAGGATTCCAAACACAGATCCTCCGCGAGATGACCCTCGTATTCTCCTAGACACTCACCCGAATCTTTGTCCATCAATCGGACAGTTCCATCGGCGCAACTTGCCAGAATGCACTGACCGTCACGGGTGAAGCTCGCACAAGTTATTGCGTCTGCATCAATGAAATATATGAAGATGCACATATTCAAGGTATCGGGAATTAGAATTCGTTTGGGCCTGTTCAGCAATTCTACCTACCAGGCATGCGATCAGCAGACAATTGACCTGCACGTATATCGTATCTTCTGACAGTGCCGTCAAACGAAGCTGTCAAAATCTCATGATCGGATAGAACGACACTGGAAACCGCGTCCTTGGCCTCGTTCAAAGTCTGAACGGCGTCTTGACACTTCGATCTCACATCCCAGCACATAGCTGAATTATCCCTTGATCCGGATACAACCATCGACGATTCTTCATTAAATCTGTGAAAAAGTAAGAGACAGAATCAGACAAACGATCGGTGAAAATTCGCAGAGGGCGCTCTTTTCGTATAACCGATTCTAACCTCACACACGTAACCGGTCCGGTGTGACCTCTCAATCGTTTGATAGGGGCGGCGGTTGCTACGTCCCAGACTATGACGGATTTGTCCATACCGCAGGATACTATGCGACTGCTGTCGCAAGCTGCAGACGCGTCCATAACTTGATCCGCGTGACCACCGTAGATCTTCAAGCATACTCCTCTGTACGGATTCCATAATTTGAGCTTTCTATCGGATCCGCAGGTTAGGCAGTACGCTCCATCGACTGTTCTCGAAGCAACCAATATTCCGTGTTAAGTGACAAATTCGACAACCGAAGGACAGTCTTGCGTGTACCGTGTCTTACCACTAAATCTGACCGCTCGGACGGCGCCTTGTTTGCAATCTATCTCGTCGAGAAGCCTGTAAGGCATTGTATCCGGCAAAGCCGGAGCAACGTCAACAACGGGTTAACATCGGTGATGGTGTTGGTAGTGGGGGTGGGGGCGACAGCAGCGCCGTCTCGCGGACGTAGCTTGGGGCCCTGTTGTGACAGTTGGAGGAGGCGTCCGACGCGCACGTACGACAACGCGGTAGAGGAGAGACTTGCGGAAAAACCAGTTGCGCGCCGAACAAATCCCAGTGGAATGTGAATACGCCGTGAGAATTCGTTTGTCAAAATGAATACAAAGGAAAGCACGGAAAAATGTGCTGGAAATTTTTATGACGGTATCAACGGTGAGTTGTGCTCGTTTGAGCTGTTCGTATTTGCCTCGATGTGGTGTGTGCCGATGGAAATTGCGGTTTTTCTTTCTTTGTGTCGGCCGCCCGTATTCGCGATGCGTCGCCGAGGAGAGTGCAGAAAAACGTCTGCTTCGCGGCGTCTGCTACTACCCCCGCGCGCGCGTTCATGATATTTACGACGCGTGTTCCAGGCACAAAAGGCGGAGGAGGTGACAGTCCCGGAGCGCTTCTAGATATGCTGGCAGAGGTGGCTTCGCGAACTCTTCGCTCTGAGTCGGGAAACTCGGGTGATTCCATGAAAAGCGAAGAGGCGCTGGAAGAGCCACCGCCACTGATGCCACCACCGACTCCCCCACTGCAGACACCTGGTGATGAGAATCTAGATGCTCGTCAGAATCTGGCGCGTGTACTAGACATGTCTCCTGGTCAACTGGTCAAGCGCTTCGCTCTGTTCAGTGGGGACGAACTGAAGAAGAGGTACTCTTACGAGTGTACCATGACGCCAGCGTGTCGTCAAAAGTACACCAGTTTTGCGAGCGAGAACAGAGCAAGGATTTCCATTATGACTCACCTCGCGCGTCATTTGGAATGCTTCAGAGGCGACGATGAGCAGCCTTCTCTTCATCAAATTTGCAAGTCGGGTAAGTCGTAGGCAAAGCGCACAGCCTGCTGCCATTTTCAACTTTTTCCTCTGTACTTTTTCTTCCAGAAGTGAAGGACGAAGATAGCGAGCTGGAAGAAGCAATCGCGGGGAAACCCCTTGTTTCTTGTCCCAGGAGAATACTCTCTGACGCTATGGATTTTAAGGAATTTCAGAGGGAAAGGGAGGATAGAGCGAGGGAAGTGCATCGACGCAAGGAACGCGTGGCCAGAGTACCCTTCGATCACAGTTATTACGAACGAACGGAGGATGAAGGATCTGTAGAGGCAGCCATTGACGAGGCCATGTCCGAAAACGTGAGCGTCCTGTTTGAACAATTGCCATTAAATTACTACTTGTTCAGATTGCGTGCGAGACGCCTTTCGTATCCTTATCTTCTCAACAGATAATGCTAATGGTAGTGGAGAGTGATCGCGTTCGAATCGAGGAACTGGCGTCTCGTGGTACAAGTGTCAACATGACAGAGGAGCTCGTAGATGATGCTCAGCAGCGGAGTGTGTTCAAGGAAGAAACCGTTGCTGTCGCAGTGGCGCCGCCTCCACCGGTTCCACCCGCCAAGCCCAAAGGTCGAGCAAAGTTCATTGGGACGAGCAAGGAGGAGCGGGAAATGGCACTCTTACTGATGGAACGCATAAAGAAGAGAGGAAATCCGAGCGGTAGCAATCTTCAGTGCAGAATATGCGATCCACCTCGCAGTTTTACCGCACCGACCACCCTCGTCTCTCATTATCGCAGTCACGCCGGCATAAAGCCGTACGAGTGTCGAATTTGCCGATCCGTTTTTACGAGGCGACACAGTCTCAAGTATCACATGCTCATACATCAAAATCAAACGCGTTTTACGTGCGCCGATTGCGGCAAAAAGTTTCGTCATCCCTCCCATTTTCGAGAACACCGTAGACGTCACACCGGTGAATCGCCTTTTGGTTGCGAGGATTGCGGGCAGAGGTAATTCATCTACTTTCCACTGTTGCTGCCTGCCTGTTGAGAAATTGATCACAAATGCGTTTTTTCTTTAAATTGCAGATTCAAGACAAGAAACACCTATAAGCGTCACTTGAAGACGCGTCACGGTAAAGTATTGACAACTAGCGGCGAGTTGCTGTGCCTCACCGAAGAGGAATTTGAAAAAGTTCAGACGAATCGTAGAAGAAAGACACGAAGTGTTTCGATCGATCCTATGGCAGTGGCCGCGATGGAGGAGGATTCCAAGGCAACGAGCGTTATAATCGCCAATTATCGGACCGATCACCATGAAAACGATGTGACGGCGATTTTCGAGAATGACCGGATATTCTGTGACGTGACTATCGGAGGAGAAGAGGAAGACGACGACAACGACGAAGACGACGACGATGATGACGATGACGAGGACGTAGACGAGGATGATGACGATGACGTCGACGATCGGCGACCAATCGTTCAAATGTTGAATCAAGTTACCGATTCCATAGACGGGCCTGAGTACGCCAATGTTCGCTTCGAGTATGGCGATTCGCTTACGATTAATGAAAACAACGTGGAGGATCGGGAGGTCATTGTGACGTATGACGAGTCACCCGCGATGGAATATTACGAAACTGCCGATTCTTCCTCGGTTTGTCACGCAACGATCGGCGCCACCATCATCCCCACTACGACCAATAACAACAACAACGAGGATGCCGTCGCGATATTCGAGGGTGAAATGGGCGACGCCGATAAACAGCCGGAAACGATGACGCTGCAAGTCGCCGAAAAGAGCACGTTCATTGTACTGACCAATAACGATTTCAAGACTAATTACGTGCGGATTGGAAGCGAAGGTGTCATCGTCGCGCAAAAGTGAAATGAGATATGTCGCGTTATGTATTTGTTTGGGTTTGTTTGTTTCTCTTCAATCTTCTCTTTATCTCCGTTTAGTAAGATCGAGGAGTGGACGTAACGCTCGTTTAGCATTAAAAGCGACGAGTCGAAACGTGCCAAATTTTCCGATCGCATACTCGTACTGCTCGTACCCAATCCGTACGCCTCGTTTCTAATACAATTTCTATTTGGGCCTACGTATATACAACGGAACGTGAGGACACAAAACTGCTCAACAAAGTCTTCCAATATTATCAGTATACATATATCTCTCGAATGCACGAATACATATTCATTCCATGATTTCATGAGAAATAACGTAGCAACGATTGCGTAAGAAAAACAAAAACAACAACAAAACAAACGTTAGGGAGTGCCTTAAACCGCGCACGCGTTGAATCAATTACGCTAGTATAATTGAGTTTTTCTAAGATGATTTTTTGAATAAGTACGTATGGTAGGGTGCTGTGGCACCCTAACGCAACAAAAAACTATGTAATATTTTTATACGCTTTTTGTACTTGCCTCGAATAAAGTATCGCAGGAAAGAGAAAAAAAAACGGCTGATCGATTCCGCAGAAATTTATTGCTCACAGACGCTGCGAGTTTCCTCTGTAACAATATATTGGCGTATAAGCAAAATCCTTATATTTATTGAAATTCGTTGAGCACATTACTTATCCTTGTTACATCGTTGAACGAGTGTTTATGGAAAATAATGAAGATTCTAACCATTTATTTCGAATAATACCCACGTATACGTCGGTACGTATACTTACATCCATATTCGTGTACGATTTTTTTTTATTTTTTCTTTTTTAACCGCGCGTCAATACTAGTCAATAACGTTACGTTCACTAGTACATTGTTTCAATATCTGACAAAATACTGAATCTTCATGGCTCACCCGGTTTGCCTCGCCCAAACCGGTCTCAATATATATATATATGTATATATATATATATATAATTAACTGTAACTTTATTCAGCGTTTTCTTTGACAACGCTTCCTCCTCATCTCTCGATAACAGTAATGTACTCGTCGATTCGTTGCCTAATGAACAATTGAGAACCCTGATCAACGGATATCGCACGAGCCGTATATTATCTTCTTCTCGTAATAGAAAGTATTGGCAATTTTCTACGGCAACGGTCAGTAAGTACTTGAATCGTTGCTTCGATGTCACTACGGTAATAATAATAATAATATTAATAATAATAATGATAATAATAATAATGACAATAATGATAATAATAATGGTAGTGATGGTAATAATAATGATCATAATAATCATTGTGATGATGATGATGATGATGATGGCACTCTGGAAGAGATTGAATAAAATTGACCGTCCATTGATCGGCTTTCAACAATTTTCGGACGGATTATCCAGTCATTGAGTTTCTTTTCTTTTTTTGTTTTCGTAAGCCTTTTTCATACTCTCTTATTCTCTCCCTCGCTTTCACTCCCTCTCTCTCTCTCTTTCTCGTCGAATAATAAAAAAGGAAAGGGGGCAGAAAAAGGGAAGAAAGACGTGAGCTCGGTCTACTTTCATCGTTGAGTCCGGGGTCGGAGGTTGTTAGTGGATCGATCGAAAAGAATCGTAAAGATGATGTTGTTTTAGACCCGTTTATACAGTCATGTGGGGTTCGAGGTTTGCTCGTCGAGACGCCAGTTGATACAACTCGTCGATTCGGTGATGGTTGGGATCTGCAAAAGTGCAAGAAAAAACGAAGTGGAGGGGGAAGCGCTCGAGAATATCGCATCGAGTCGTGATTAAGAGATTCTGCGTGATACGTGTGGTGTCGGACCTTGTAATCGCATCCGATGAGGGGAGTCTCGAGAGTCGGCTCGTCGATGGTGTGAGCACGATACGGATGAGGTGGACATGGTCCAACGTAGATCGATTTAGCGATCGGTACATTGGCGACTCTCGCGTAGACGGTTGGCGGTGGTGGTGTTACCGGTGGCGGTGGAGACGTTTCTCCACGCTGCGGATGAAGAATCGTTGGTGCGGCGTTGTTAGTCGTCCTTCGTTTTCCGCTTAGGCTCGACATTGGTAACAATTGGGGACGCTGAACGTTCGATATACGTAGGGGTTCGTAACAATTCGGCGGTACACGTCGATTGCATCTTAGTGTTAGCTCGGCGTACGTCAATTCAGCTGCCTATGTATAAAAAACGAATTAATAGTCAAAGAGATCCGACGAGAGGTTAGGATAACCTCTGTACTCACGTTTACGCTGGCTTGAAAGGTTTGAGCGCCAGCAGAAGCGGTAGCAATATCAGCAGTGCTCTCCACTCGAGATCCCTGCGATCGCGGTTTTTTTCGTTGCTCGAGCACGTAACGAGGTGAACTCGCCAATGACAGCTCGGTGTACGCGTTTTCTGGAAGAGCACGAATACGTGAACGATCGCAGATAATAGCTGACGCCGTTATGCGGAATAGCACAAATGGCTTACCATTGGCGTGTGGTATTATATCAGGATTCTTCTCGTCAAAGTTTTCTGTGCCATTGTTGGAAGAGTTGATGGCAAGGGACGAGCCAGCGCCACCGCCGACGCTTCCACCGGTGGACTTGTCTTCAGTGGGAGCTGCGAGATCGGACATTCCACCGTCGTCGTGAGACGAGTCCTTGTCTTCGGCACGGTTTCTACCGGGGCGATATCTCAAACGAACAGCGAGAATAATGACGAAAATAACAAGAAGGATACCAGCTGCCGCAGCCACGATAGCACCAAGAAGCGGTCCTGAGAGTGACAGCATGACTGGTGTAATAGCTGCGAACAAGAGGATACGAATAAGCTCAGTGGTATTTCATTGATTTTTACAGCGAAAGAGCATACGGGAGTGGCGCGTTCTTCGCGCGTGCCAATGCCGAGGGCTGCGTATCTCTCATCAATGCGTAACGATTATCCGAGTTGAGGAGGGATGGTTCAACTCCAGGAAGGTTTAAGGTGTAGGGTGGAGGCGAGGTAGAGAGAGAGAGAGAGAGAGAGAGCGAGAGACGCGCGAGGATCGCGTCACCGTCCCGTACCTGGATATTCGCTCGCAGCAGGGGTTTCTTACCCCGTTGTTCCTGAAGAAAGCGTTGACTCTGGAGAACCGTGGCATTGCTCATAGCGTGGGCCGTCATTATTCTCAGCGAGAGAACGAGTCCGGAACGACTTCGCTCCGGTGGAAGATTGGTGACTTCCAGCATACCGGGCGTGAGACTAGTCGCGGAAGCTAGAAGATGTCTCGTCCCAGCGTCGAAAACTTGAAGAACATACATGACCGTGCTGGAATTGAGATACTCGCTTTCGGCGCAGCTGACTTTGACACTCGTTGGGCTCTCCTCCCTTATCGTACAGTTCTCCGGGGATGGTGGATGCGTAAGCCTGCTTTCACCTGCTGCGCGATATGTCCGTACACACACACACACACTATTCATAAAGTGCGTGCCTCTGTTTTCTCCCTCTATCTCTTTCTCTCTCTCGCTCTTTTTCTCCACCGAGCGTGTACCCGTTTAAGGGGAGAAGCCTCGTTAAAAAAGAAAAGCCAAACGCTGGAGCACAACGATTCTTACCGGTTCGTCTCTCCGGAAGATTGAGAGTTGTTGCGCGTATGCGGACTGGCTCGCTGCGACCTTTGGAGTTGCTCGCGTACAGAATAGCCCTATAAGTGGAACCAGGAGCGAGACCGCGAACGATGAACGAAGGCTCTTTGCTGGTACGATTGTGAACGAGGCTACCACCGGCCCGAGAAGAGAGCGATGCCGAAGAGGACTGTTGATGGTGTTGCTGCTCGGTCCCCCGTTCCTCAGTCTTTTCAACCTCGAGAGTAAATCTCTGAGGAAGACCACCGTCGAAAGCCTCGTTGCACTCGACGCGAAACGAGTCGCTCGTCTGATTGAGTATCGTGCAGTTGAGCGGCGTGTCCGGTCTTCCTGCTTGAGCGAATCGGAGCGCGCGCGTGTTCGTGCCAGAGAGAGAGAGAGAGCGGAGGAGAGAGAGAGAGACAGCGAGTGAGTGGAAAAGATCACGAGAGAGAAAAAGGGCGAGAGAGAAAATTAATGAGCAAAAGCCCGGAGATTTCTCACCAGCCGGTACGATGTGAAACACGCAGGGCTCGATCTGGGTTCCCTGATCGTTACTACCCCAGCAGAGGAGAGTGCCGTAGTCGAGTTCGGTCATCGGCGTGTAGGCAGCGGTTGATCGGGTCCCGTCGCTAGTCACTTGAGCCTGGGGGATGTCGACGGCTTCCATTGTATTGTTGAATTTCCACGTGAAGGCGACCGTGGGTGGATTGGCCTCCAGCTCACAGGGTATGGCCACCGCTTCCTGGCGGGCGACCCCGAAAACTCGCGTTTGTCCTTGAAGGCAAACCGGGGCGTCTGCACGCGCAATGTTCTCGTTACATCCTTTGAATGGCAACATAAGGGGGAAAGAGTAGTAAAAGAAAAGCGAAAAGGGGTCTCACATTTGACGTCCAGTTTGAAGGGATTGCTGTAGCCATCACCCTCCTGATTGCTACCGATGCACGTGTAAACACCAGTACTTTGGCGGTTGACGCTTTGCAGAACGAGACTCTGGTTGCTCACGATCGTACCGCTCCCCGATGCGCTCGCGCTGTTGTACACCGGATTACCCTTGATACGGGATTTAAACGAGTGATAAAAGAGATCAGCCCGTATATGTAATGCGCCAAAGTCTCGATTCTTACTATTGGCTTTACTCACATTGTGCTGCCAGGAGACCTTGTATACCCAGGGATTCGATCTGATGTTGCACTCGAAGTAAACGTCCATACCCTCGCGTATCGCGCTCGCGTTCAAATTGCTCCCGAGCTCGAGAGTTACCACCGGCTGATCTGCGAGAGTCAGGCAGAGACGGTCAGAGACGGTATCATTTATTGCTACGGTTTACTTAGCCCTAATGAACTACGGGCTGAGTGTGATAATCAATATAAGATGACAGTTCTAAGACAACCCATGAAACTTTTCAGCCTTGCAAGCTAATTATATGGGGTTCAGAAAGGGATCAGAAGGTGCTGACGCGCACAGTCCAAATACATATTAACAAACTCGATGGCAATCATAAAAATAATAAGAGCGTTAGCCAGGATAATAATAAAGGGTAATAGCAGCAATACCGACAATAATAATAATAATAATAATAATAATAATTATTATTATTATTATTATTACTGGCTAAACGCCGAGAATTGTAAAAGCGATTTGAACATAATAATAATAGGCAATTTTAAATCCAAACACTTTATTATTATTATTGCAAATAATCATTGTAAATAATAATAATAATAGTTCATCGTAAATAATACTATTTAAGGTGAAATAAAATAAAAACATTTCAATTCAAATAAAAAAGAAAAAGAGAGAAAGGAAGGTGTTAAATTCGTACTCTGGAACCAAGGTGTCTCAATAGCACCGTGCTAGAAAAAATATACCATATACAGTAGATCATATGGGAATCGACTTTTCTTCTCTATCTTCTTTACATAATATAAAGCAAAAATCCTGTACGCATAAATCTTCTAAACTACGCAGCGGATTTTTATGCGGTTTTCATAAAAAGACAGTAATTCGAGACGAATGGTTACATGTATATTACATGTACATTATAGTAGAGAAACGCCCAGAATTTCAAGGATTTGTAATAAAAGATATAAAATTTAAAAGGACTGCTATGCGAGCGAAGCTGCGAGTAAAGCGTAGTACAAATTAAAGATACATTAAGCAAAAACAATTAAGTGATAACAATACAATAACAAAAAATATGAAAGTTACAATAAAAAATACAGATAAGAGAAATAGTAAAGTAAAATAGGAATGTCAATAAAAGTAGTGAAGAATATCCAAATAAAAATAGGGATTGGTTGAGATTAGATGAAATCATTTTTACGTAGGTATCAAGCAGGTAAATGCAGATCTAAGCCATTCTAACTCGTTAGGAACTGAGTTTTTGAAATTCCAATTTTTCGTTTTTATCTTTATACTTGAGTTGAATGATGACCAATTAATATGATGATGACAAAAAAAAAAATTCAAAATCTCCCAATTTTGAGTTTTAGACTGTTGCCATATGGCAACGCTAGGTTTGTAGTTTTTGATGTATGATCCGTAAATTAAATTGACTACTCACGTTCCACAGTCTCGATGCCGCTACACTAAAAGACTTCCGTTACCCGGAAGTGGTCGAATGTCCAAGAAAAAAAAAAGATCACTCACGATAAACATTGAGTTCCCAAGAGTCTTCGAGAGGGGCAACAGGGTGGGATCCCGCGGAAGACGTATCGGGAGAGCCGCCGACTCTGCAAGTGAGAAATTTACCGGCGTCCTCGATACCCGGTGTAAAAGTCAGTACGCTCGTGGTGACGTTTCCGTCGTCCTTTGTGCTTTCGGTGAAATTACGCAAAAGTGTGCTACCCTTGCTCCAGACGATTTCCGGTGGGGGTACCGCGCCGACCACTTCGCATTTCAACTCGTACGCCACCCTGGCGCTCAAAGCTCGATTCTCACCGAGTATCTTGACCCAAAGCGGCTTGACTGTCGAAGAGATAACGTTATGGCAATATGGCCGATTTTTACTGAAGACATTCAAGAGAAGATGGAAATTGCGCGACTCACGAGTCATGTTTAACGAGACGAAACTCGATATGGGCGGAACGATATTGTTGTTGGATGCCTGACACGTGAAAACGGCGTGTAGATGCTTCCTCTCCAATTTCTCGAGTCTGAGCACGTTGCGGACACTCTTGCGCCCGAAAGGCTCGTAGGTGTCGTCGAGCAGAGCATTTTCCTGCCACCAAGTGACGCGCGGTTGCGGTCGACCTGAGAACGAATCCGGTTGTCGCTCTAATCTTACAATACGTATGAAGATTGACGGTGCGGCGAGGGGCGGGCGGGGAGGGGGGGGGGCAAAAGTAGGTTTTCCGTTACAATTTTTTGGTGAATTTTATAAGTTCATAATTTGATTATTAAACTTCTTGCATTCCAAAAATCACGCTCCGTCGCCATTGAAAAATATACGAGATTCGTTCAAAAAATAAAGTAACGTTTTATTTTTTGAGAAAAATATTCATTAATATTTGTTTTTTCCTCCTTAAGATATATATACACTTGTGGCAGCGCTTTTTTCCAATCCTCAAAACACTTCTGATATTTGCGTTTTTGTTTGCATGGCTCTCCCAGTGATGCGGTCTTTATCTCCTCAATCCTGGAAAATCTCCCTTTCGTGGCTCTTTTCAGTTTTGAGAACGGGAAAAAGTCGCGGTGGGCTAAGTCCGATTAGTGTGGTGCTTTACCTTTGCTTATTACGAATCCAAACAAATATTAGGTGTAGTAAAAAGAAATCCATGATTTTTCCAATAGCTTCAGTTATTTATATCTGGCGTTGTACAAGTCCAATCGGGATATACTAGATGGCGTTAGAAAGATGAAATTCCGTACTAAACACGTTTGCGACAGTTTTGTGATCGGTCGACTCAGTCTGTGGTGGTTGACTCCACAAAGTAATGGATTTCTTTTTACTACACCTAATATTCGTTGAAACTTGCCCAATTATTTTCCATTATCGGCAATGTAATAAACTTGCTGCATTCATGAGCCAAAAAGAAAAGTTTCATTTGGCTTATTATTCAATTACCGCTGAACGTTGATATTTCTTTCACGAACTGGAAACGAGTTCGTTATTCCTGAAATCGTTATTACAACAGTTGCAGTCTGCGGTATCAATCGTAAAAACTCGGCGCCACGGATATCGTACTACATCCGGAAAGGGGGTATTGGGTAGGGGAGGGGAGGGGGGGGGTCGACAAGTGCCGAGAAAAATTCCGATCGTCTACTCACCGCCGCTGGCGACGCATGTTATGTTGAGGCTCGATCCCTCGGTGTACGGTCCGAGGATGTAGCTGCTGATGTGAGACGTTCCGTCCTCGTCAAGTATGCTCAACTGTTCCGGGGGTACTGTCGAGTCGTAAAATATACGAAGGGTGGTTGAAAAATGCAAAAATTGTAAAACGTTACGGCGGAATAATACGAAGAACGCGATTGGAGCAATATATAGCAATAGGACTCACGTATAACGGTGAGATTGACTTTGCTGTTGCGAGTTGGAGATTGTCGAAAATCTACTCGGCAACGATAGAGGCCACCGTCGCTCTCTCGGACGGATTCGAGTACGAGAACAGCTGGCTTGTCGGATCTGAAGAAAGACGCTCGACGGTCGAGGCTCGGATCCTGCCAGTGTGTTCCTTGTTCCGAATTGCCAGCGCTGTCTCTCGCGTCGAAGCTGTATATAGGCGTGTCCGTGCCCTCCTTGTACCAGATAACGAGCTGTAGTTTCTCCACCGGCCGCGCCGGTTCGACGTCGCAGGACAATCGTGCAGTTCCACCCGCGACCGCGTGCGCCTCTGTCATCATCACTGCTCTCGCCACGAGAAACCGCCAAACAAACGAAAAATACACATATATATATCCCCGTTATAACAACCCCATCGTTCTACGCGTGTATACCAATCCTCGTGAATTATTTATCATGCAACGCGATCTCCCGCTCTATTGAATATTTAGCGAAAAGAGTTCGTCGTTCGGGAATAACGAGGCGAAACGTGCACGCTGCTACCCTCCCCCCACCCTACTTCTCCCACCCCAGCCTGCCAAACAATCCGCCAATGTTCGGGTCTCGCTTTTTACGTTTATAACCTCTCTCTTCATTATTATCGCACGTGCGCCATACTCGATTTCATTCTTCCTTGTTTTTTTTTGTTGTTCCAGCTCAACTGCAAGTACGTAACTCGAGAGTGCTAAAGAGGTACGAATTGTCGGGCGATTAGAGCGCTGGGCGAAACGGGGTGTTGCAACCCCGGCCGAAACACCCCGAGCATCGCACAATATGAAAAGAGAGAGAAAGAAAGGTGTAAGGGAATAGTGGGCAACGTAGCACCGTAGGTGTAGCGTGCATGAGAGGCGTACACCTCGGAGGCTCTGTCGACCGGATGTAGTATACTTTGACATCTGGCTTTACTCTCCCCTCCTCCCCCTGTTCGAGGCAAATGAATGCGCGCGCGTGTTTAAAGTTGATTCGAGTGCTTTTGACGCGCATGACTTTTATCCCCCCCCCCCCCCTCCACCGGGTTTAACCTCGTCGAGCATACAAGGCGACCGGAAACTCAAAGTATTCGTTGAAAGGGGTCATTCTAGAGGTCATTCGAATCAAATTAAGCCCCATCAGCTTGGGTAAAAGCTGCGTACTCACTTATGGTGGTTGTAGGGTTATTTTTTTTAAGAAATTTCCTTGTCACCAAAAATGATCGAAATAAAAATCATTCCGATAATTCAGGTAATACTTTTCTGAAAGTTGACGAATGAATGATGGACATAAGAAAAAGCATGCTTGGGTAACGGCTAATCTCAGAAACAAAAAATCTGCTATTTGAGATCATTTATTTATTCTAGAAACGTTTTTTGCACTTTCCCAGTCTCATTTTGTACTTTCGGCAAAAACTCGGGCATGTTCGTAATCAGCGAAAAATCTACGATTACATAGACGCTTTCGATACTTTTAAAATGGAAAACACATTTTTTCGACTTCCCCGTCCACTTTTTCGGAATCTCAAAAATCACGAGATTTCAAAAGGTCGTAGAGTGAGCTTCTTCTATGGTATGGAGATTCAATTGGTGTACTGTGGCAATTATTCATTTTAGTCACAAACCTGAATATTTGAAAAAATCTCTGTAGTCGTGATCTGGATGAATTTATCATTTGTAAAATATACGAGGTGTACGATTCACGACGATCCTTTGATGGAAAAAATCAGTTTGGAGTCCACCAGAGAAACGAGCGGAGAAGTGGGGGGGGGGGGGGCGTGTCGATGAAAGAGTGTCGACCTGGCGTTATCGACGCCGAGCTTTTTTTTTCCCACCACTCGTCATCGTCCTCCGAAATAATGAGGGAATGCTCTCGCGCAGTTTCGCGAATACCGAGGGACCGCAGATTCGTTTGCGGTGCAGTGATGTGATATATACTCGGGTTCTCTCCAACCGCTGTACTCTCGAGCAAAAACGGGACAGCCGCACGGCGAGTTTGTCAAACTTTCGGCTATGAGATTAATCCGCGTTGATTCGGGAAAATCGGCGGCTACAGCGAGATTGCGATTATTCAATGAAAAGTTTGATCGCTGGCACGCCGGCCAATTAACATCGTCCACGCAGTGAGGGGAACGTCGAGAATTGAAAATGGAAAAAAAACGCGCAGCTCGGGGACGCGTGGTCGAGCGTCGCACATACGGGTATTTTGATGATTTACGCGGCCAAAATTATTTTACGTTCTTATTCTTTTCTAAAACATAGAACTTAAAAAAAAATACTTTTTGTGATTTATAAAGAAGTTTCATTACTAAATATTCACTATATATATAATATTTTCCAGAAAAATTAAAAAAAAACCAGTCGGGTTTGTTTTTCATTAAAGATAAATATTTTTGGCCGCGTAGATTAGCAAAATACCCGTATGTGCGTCGATCGAAATTCCAATGACCGTTGCGGAAAAGTAGGGACTCGGTGAAACGAGTATATATTTATCGGCGTAGTAGTTACCTGAATTATAAATTTTTCAAAACTCAAGTACTCGTGAAAACTCTAGTTCGTGCCCGACGGGAAAAGGGAAACTCCTGTATCCTCTGGAGATCGTTGCGGTCGAAAGTCACCGTGATGCGTATTAGCGAGCCAATTTAGCTCACCCGAGTCAAAATTGTCAAGCTGCTTTCAACCCGCAGAATGGAGGCTTTCTTCTCCGAACAGAAGTCTGCGGTAGCGGATTATCGAGTATCCAAATGAGGCTACGATGTATGGAATATTATCATGTCAGAGCCTCCGTTGAACCCCCTAGATGGCACATACTGGACTTTAGGCTTACCTTCGGTGGGCCTGAGGAGGTAACGAATGTGGGCTCAAAGCAGGTTCGGTGGGGTCGAAGCAACAGACTTGGGATCTAGAAATTTTGACTCGGGCACTCCTACATAAGTTCGATTTTAAATTGTGCCGTTAAGGGCATGACGAACATTGACATAACCTCACATATTTTCGGAATCCGTTTTCTCGGCGTCGATTAAGTTTACGGCGAAAAATCAAGCGTCAGTCTTTGTAGAATTCATAGAGACAGAAATAGATGCTTGAATTTTACGATAAAAATATTTCGACCTTGAGAAATTGCGATTTTCAAATTTCGACTATCTCTCTCGTACTCGTGTGACACGTGGTTCTTGTGGACCGACCGACGTCACTTCCGGTAATACATCGAAAAGTCTCGATCCTTGAATAATCAATGACCCCTATAATCTAGCATCCTCCGTTTCCTAATCCTTTCAACGGTCCAAGAAACGGCACCGTTTCCTCAGTGAAAACAAGATAGCTTACTGCGGCAGCACTGCTCTCGAGCTCGAAAGATCAGCGCGTCGTACGTCCATCAACTTCTCGTTTCTAATTAAAATTGCACACGAACGCTCCTCAACGTTTTCTCGTCGCGCTCGTATGCCGAGAAAAGGATGCTGTACTTGACAAGCGTATAAAAGAGCGTCGCTGTCAATTTGTGCCCGGAAAAAGATGAATTTTAGTGAAATCGGTAAGGGGCTCCACCGCGGCAGCCCCAGCGAACCGTTCATTCTCGTATCAACGTTTTCCCGCAGCGTTGGCAGTTTTTCGCGATTTGGCGGATATCAAACGCTTCACAACTACACCCCCCCCCCCCCTCCGCCTCCTGTACCGCTCGCGTCGCACGTACATATTTCTTAGCGTCTCTCGGCAATCTCGTTTCTTTTCCATTTCATTCGTATAGCCGGAGATGTATTTGGCGCGCATACGCGAATCTGACTGACACGCTCGGATGATCGTGGTGAATTGGGGAGGGGGTGGATTTCACGAAATGGTAGAGACGATGCCACGAGAAAAAAAAAACACAAGGCCCGCGTCGTCGAACTCGATGCGTTTGAAACAAGAACGCGAAACCCCTTCCCCTCCAGCCGATACACGATACTTGTCGGAAGAAAGGGGCGAAACTGGTGGAAGAAGGGGGGGGGGTCTTCACTTCGCTGTGCCGCATGAGGGACAGCACACTCGCGTTTCTGTCTCATGATTATAACCTCCATTCGACACCGCAGGATTTACGAGAACTGGAGATCCTAAATCTTGATGGTATAAGGTACCTGAGGTAAATAAGGCCCAGGGGTTACTAAGGCCCACATTTTTTATTTCGCGGAAAAACATTTCTATGACACTTCACTGTTTACGCACACGTGCAAAATGTCGGTGTGAATGGTTCCGTATTGGTCCGCAGTCGCTAGCGCCGCCACCTTGCCAGTCACGTGCGATGCGTTGATGAAGTGACCGGCTAGTACGCAATTTTATAATTTTTATACCAAGAAACTGTAAGTATTATTACGTTTAATTCAATCATTGACTAATAATGCTGTATGTATTATCTTAAGTATGTGTTGTAGAATACGAAGGATATGGTTTTCCGTATCCAGAGAAAGAGTTTTTAGGTTTATGAGGTTATTTTGTAAAAACGTGGCATGAGGTTAATAAGTCCCATTATAACGGCAGTTAGGCCCTATTGGCCTCTTAATATTTGAGTATCAGATTGGATTTTTTTGTGTGCTAGGTCAATGTACTATGTGAATTTTACTGACAATATATGTGTAACATTGTTACAGATTTTGATTAAAATGCCTCCGAAGAGAGCTCAGTGGACTGAAGACAATTTACGGGCCGCTTTGGCAGTAATAGAACGAATAAATAAAGGCAAATGATTAAATAAGTAAAAAAAAACATTTTACTTTTTTTCAACTTATTTCTAGGTAAATTTAGGACGATTTACTGTAAAAATAAAGCAAATTTTTATATGGGCTTTAATATACTACCGTAGTATAATAAGGCCCCTCAGAAGGGTTTTTAAAAAGTGTATTTTCTTATTAAAAAATATGCTTTTCTTAATAATTTTACACCATTTATTACAGCAACATGTACAAGCTATGTAAACAATATGTTTTTCACATGCTATACGCATTACACTCAGATTTAAAGCAATATTCTTTCAGGTGGGCCTTATTTGCCACCGGTACCTTAATATTTTCTGCATTTGCGATCGATAATGATTTATCAAATAGAACATTCAACTGTGCAGTCAAAATAATTTGCAACGATTTATCATACCCGCGCTCGATAAATGTGCGCAGATAAATCGCTAGAAAATATGGTTACGTGTGTAGCTGGCTTCAGTGGGACTGCTCGTTTTTTAGGGTATCGTAGAAAACTAGGCTCGGTGACTTTTGGACAAAAGTTTTGAGAGTGGAGGTCCGAGCTCTTTGTTTTCTCCTTGCTAGGACTGTTCGAGCATAAATTTCCAAAGTTTACGCCGAGAGCGGGAAACGTGTTACTGATGAGCGAAAACTACGAGAGCGCTGAGCTCGAGTGTGAAAGAGAGGGCGCGCAGTCCGCTGCACTCGGAGTCGCTTCTCAGGCTCTTTTCGACCACGAACGCCGACGCGTCGACCAGTTTCCAAAAAGCTCTCCGCAACTTGCTCCGATTATTCTTCGAACGTTTCTCTCGCGAGTCGCGAGACTCGGCGTGCGAATAGACGTAATTGGAAGAACCGCGCGGGTGGAATAGTACTTTGAAATTTCGGCTTTTTCTCTTGCAACGGGAGAGAGAGAGAGGGGGGGAGAGAGGTGGAGGAAAACATGAAAAAAATCGGGCGCATCTCGTATACACGGACGAATGCACGCGGAGTGGAAACTTTTCGCATTACCGCGGAGAAATTCGCTCCCCGTCGAGAGAGCTTATTTTTTACGATTATTTCGGTTCGGAGTGGAAAAAATGGGACTCGTGTGACGAACGAGCGAGCGCCATCTGTATCTCTATGTACAAAAGCAGAAACTGACTGACCGATCTCTCAACACCCTAAACCGCGGAGGTTAGAAACTTGAAATTCCGACCGTAGGTAACATTTATTTACGCAAGCATCTAGTATAAAAGGATTTTATGATATTTCTACGTGAAAGGTACGTGAACGATCGACATAACCTCACAAATTTTTCAGCGCCAGTCTCCGCAGAATTCATAGACGCAGAAGTTGTTGCACTTATTTATACGATTAAAATGTTTCACAATTAAGAAATCGCGATTTTTAAATTTCGATTGTCTCTCTCGCACTCACGTGTCGCGTGGTACATCTTCTAACGTCCTCAACGTGGTAAAAACAGAGCTCGCGAGTTCGTACGAAAATCGATCGTTTTTTAAGTTTCAAATCCATGAAAATTCACAATTACCCTTTCGGCTGAAAATAAAAAACCACGCGTCTCCGCGTTTTTGGGAAATCAACCGAAACAACCCATGAAAGTGTTGGAAAGTGTATCGACAAAAAATGTCGAGATCTGCGTGGACCAAGTTGGAGGTTAATGGATATATATGTTGGAAGAGTGTGTTGAGTCTCGATGGCAAGGAACGGGCTGGCCACGGCTAATCGACAAGACACGAAGCAATTTATCTTTATTCGAGGCTCTCGGTATAGCAGCGGGGGTTGGGGGCAGATGGTCCGTATCGTGACACTCCTCCGACTCTCAATTATATATCTCTTTGAATAATATTGCAGTCGAGCTGGTTGGCTGAACTCGTGAGAAACGACAAACGTGAAAATACACGTGGGAACGAATTAAAAAAAAACGCGTGCTTTTGTTTGTTTGCTTTTTTTTTCGTTTTCTCGAGCGAAGTAATTTGGAGAAGCGAATCTCGACGTTAAACGCCCTCATCGTCGCAGGGCCAAGAAAAATAATTAAAACTCGGCGTGGCGACGCGCGGATCGCGTCAGGCCCGCCGCCGCTTTCTCCTGCTTCTTCTCATCATCATCCATTTTCACAACAAGTTGCCTGCGCCGCGGCCAAACTCGCGATAATAACGCTCCCAGCGGCCAGCGAGCGCCTTTTCGCAAAGGCTCAGCCATTTTCGCTCGAGCGTTCTGTATCGCCCCCCATCCCCCCACCCCTCTCCTCGTCCGGTGTTCACGACATCGCTGCCTTATCCACCGAGTGCGCGAGCACCTCTCGTTCAGTAGACAATATTATCGTACACGTCCAGAACAGCCGCGGATTATACGCGCGAGTTATCTACGCCCGCCGGATGAAGGCTTTTCTCCACATTTTTTTAGAACGACCGGGGTTGTGAAAAGCTGAGAGAAACGAAACTGCACCCGAGTAAACTGGCGCTTAGGGGCGATGTACATTTGCGCAGAGGGAGGAAGAGAAATTGATTGATCACGTGCATCTATTATGCTCCAGTGTCGCACTTGGTGGTGAACATACATTTAGGCCGATGAAAGTGAAATAAACAATAGTGGAGTTAACCCGTTCACGGTTAACCGGATGTAACGCCACCAATGTTTAAAAACATTTTCGCACATTTTTTTTTGCTTTTGGTTTTTTGTAAAGAAATATTTCATTGTTTTTTTTTCCATCGTCTTTTTGCACGCAACGTTCGTATAAACCAGTGAAAGGTGACACGAAGGAGTCAAGGAAGAAAAAGTCTGTGCGAGAACTAAAATAGGAGATTCAATTTAATGCAAAAAAAAAATGAAATCGAAACAATTAGGGAATACACGCGAAAATAAACGTAATAATGTAAATAATAGGAGATAACCGAGAATATGTAAATGATACGCAATAAACTAGAAAAAATAATCATTAATTATAAATACATAATTGAAGAGGAGTCTTGAATTGAAGATAAAATATAAGTGAAGAAACGGAGAGAAGCGAAGAAACACTAGAAACGTGCCGTAATCTAGAAAGCACCTTCAGTACCTTCTGGGAGAGAGAGAGAGAGAGAGAGAGAGAGAGAGAGAGAAAGAGATAGCGAGGCGGCGAGGCGTCAACTGCTGCTTTCGGAGACTTTTCAGCGTGTTTCTCACCGAGGCAGTTGGCGCAACTCGGAGCTCGTTTAGTGGGCGTATACGAGATTCATCTCCGCGCGATAATCGCTAATGAGCCTGGAGCCGGGAGTCGACGCTTACCGGGTCGTTTTTGCGCAAGCGAGCTCGGAATTGCCATCAGCCCGATTATTTTCAAAACTTTTTCCCCTTCTCGCGTATAATCGGGTTGCGAAAGTTTACCCACTTATATACAATAATTTGAGGTTCGCGGACACAATACTTCGAGCTCCTCCGAGTCCCTCGAAAACCCGACGAGTCTTTTTCGGTTTCGCGAACGCAGAGTAAGGTTAGGTCGGCAACGAGAGTGCCCGTTTTTCGCACTCTTGCCCGATCAATATTTGCTTAGGAATGTTTTCATTCTTTATTGCACCCCCGAGGTGTTTACGCGTGAGGTAGGGTCCCGGCACCGCCGCCGGTCGAGGCGGAAGGGTATTCCAGCTTATTGCGTCGCGGCGAGTCTCCCGCAGCGCGTATTCTCCCCTTGTACTTCTCTCGTTTATTTGCCTCCGCGCGGCTGGGAGCTCAACCAACGGAAGTATACACCCGCTCGTATTTTTTCTTCGTTTCTCATATCCGATCCCTGCCCAGACCGAGACGAAGAAGTGATGATGATGATCACGATCATTATCAGGATGACGATCCTTTTATTGTGCACTGACAGAACATGGGGGGGGGGGGGGGGGCGTGTTATTACAATTTTACAATTTTACGAAATTGTATAATCGTTTACTGTAAACTTGTTTTATATACAACTAGCTGTGCCCTGCAACGCTTCGCTGTAGTTGCATGGGTGAGAAATGAACAACAAAAGACAGCATACGTTTCATTTAAGTTTAATTTTTCAATAGTTGTCGGTGAACAGTATTTTTTGTTTGGGTTTGTTTTGTTGTATGATAACCCAAACAAACTCGAACAAAACCAAACAAAAAATTAAAAAATAAAATATTTAAACAATATCTTTTTATGTTGTAAACTATAACCTATATTTTAAGTTAGGCATCTAGAAGTAGAGCGGTG